>CM041776.1:132108047-132254512 GCA_023374045.1 Limonium bicolor | reverse complement strand
AGTAAGACGGATTACCCTAAGATGACGAGAAGAGCCGCAGTTAAACCAACGGGCTAAAGAATCAAGAACCTCCAACAGAGAACAGTAGACAGTATACAGTGAAGACAGGGAAACGATTCAAGGACAGGAACCAAAAAATAGAAAACCCATTATGGACGAATAATATGTAGAAGCCTCATAAGGATCAAGCAAATGCTTGCAATCCAGAGGAAATCTACCAGATGATATGGACATAAACGCTGATTACGCACAGGAAAAATAAAGGTTGTATGATAGCAGATACCTTAAGCAAGGAACAGTGGATTCGGAATGTACCACTCACAGGATAGTTCGCACATCTTTTCTATTTGCCTCATTGGATATTAGCTGTTGAGCGTTTACGCCTCTGCACTCTGTATGACTGAGTGTTTTAGTATTGCACTCGTGCAATTATTAATCTAATGGGAATGCAGAAAGATAAAGTGGATATCAACAAGAGTGTGTAAAAAAAAATAATACAACAGTGTGTTACTCTGGAACAAACCTACCAGGAGACATGGATGACAAACATCATCCTTCTGGACATATAGGCTGGTACGTCTTAGTATTACAAAGACAAGTGCAAAGAGCACTAAGTACTAACAGTAGCCAATGTCATATTACATCTCAAACTGAATGTCAGTGAGAGAAGACACACGCATATATGCTAGTGATCCAAACCAGTGGATTCACAGCAAAAAAAAAGGAGGCAAATTGAGCCTTTGTTCATGGGTCTACACCTCATACGGAGCAAGTGGGCCCATAAGAATGAACTTGGGAGAGAGCACAAATAGATCAGTGCCTCACCCTTTATGCATTGTGGAGCCCTGAAGGGCTAGAGTCATACCCGTCTCTCTGATATGAGGATAATCCACGAGTTGGTAAACTCTTTGAGAGCCAAGTATCCAGCGCTCCTTGTTGAGCGGCTGTTGTATACTTGTGGGGTACGGGGGCGTAACCCTTTTTAAGGGGGGTAGAGCCTCTTGGCTGTGCATGTGTGCACTAAATTTTGTTGTTTGTATGCATTGCATACAAAGAATTGGTGGTGTGCGGGGCATACGGTTTGTTTAGTATGCATGGCATACAGTGAATTGTTTCGTATGCATGGCATACAGTGAATTGGTTTATGGTTATGTTGGTACGCGGGGCGTGCGTGTTTGGTTTGTTTTGTGTGATGTACATGGTATGTATGTATCCACGAGATACTTGTTTGAATGTTGTATTACACCATGTGTGTAACACTTTTCTTATGCTATTTGTGATATGTATTCATATTGCTTTATAGAATGATTACATATGGTATCGCCTAGATACGAAATGAATCATTAGATATGGAATGTGGAACAATGGAATGTTATGGACACCTCAGGGAGGTTGTCAGGGTTGGTAGAACTGATAGGAAATGATGGTGCTGATGGATCACCTATATCCATATATGATTGAACTAACGCCACAACGTGATGGCTATGTGCTGTATAAGCAATACGATGTGTGTAAATGATATATCATATAGATATACATTATGGGAACAATGGGTAGTTATACATTTATATATACCTATTTGATTAAGAGACTTCGGGACGAAGTCTTTTTAAGGGGGGTAGACTGAAATACCCCAAACTTATTAAACATGGATTAAATATTTAATCACATTAATTAAGGCCTGAACATGCCTTATAAGTCAACTGAGAACAACAGTGGTCAACATAAAACAAGATGTTGCACCCTTTGACTGTTAAGGGTAAATAAATACCCAAATGAACTTCTTAGGACCTAAAAATTTGTCCTAAGTCTATTAACATAATATTAAACATATTATAACCGTTGGACAACACTCCAACACAAAGAACAAGCACTTACATGCTTCAAGGTCAAATAGAGCAAAAAGGTGCTCTAAGAAACCTTAAAAATCTAATGACCTCTAAATGATATAAAATTGGATACCATGATCAAATATCATGTAAGGGACACAACAAGACCGTTGTCAAAGAAAACCAAGCTCAGAAACACCTTGCGACACAAAATGTGCACTAAAACTCCTTAAAGCACGTTTTTGTGTAATCGCCTTCTAAATTGGTTTTAAATGAGCTAAAAGGTTATAAATACCTTTAAATATGATAAAATATCATATTATATGATATTAGGAATTTAATTCCAGAAATTTACGAATTTTTACAAATTTAATATTAAAATATTAATAAAACCCTAAAGTGGGGCCCGTTTGGGTCAACATTGACTAAGTTGGTCAATGTTGACCATTGACCACGAAATGGACTACATGAAATCAGATAATTAAGTCTCTTAACAGACCAAGAGACAAGAGACATGTGACAATTAAATATAGTCCTTTACTTTTACATAAAAAATAAGAAAAAGAATACTTTACCTAATAAAACAAAAACAAATTGTCTACACTCACCTTACCCATGTGAGCCAGCGATTTTTGGAGCCTTTCCCCCTTGTATTTCGTGGCTCCAAGCAGTACAAGACAAGGCAAGATGAGTCACCTTTCACTTTTGCTAAAGTCACATTATTACTCATTTTTATTCAAATTTGAATCAATCAACCCTACCTTCTCAATCAAGGACGGCTGCCCCCTCTTCTTGTCTCCACCGATTTTCTTCAATTATTCAACACCAATCAATTGGTGATGAGTCATCAAGTCACTTAAAACATAAAAAATGCAAAAAATGTGTTTTAAGGCAAAACTAGGTCATTTTCTCATTAGCTCCTTCCAAACGTGGAGCTCACTGCCAAACTCCCTTTGGCTCCTCTTGACCGAAGGTAAGGTTCCCAAGCTCCATTGATGAGAGCTCAAGCTCTAGGTAAGCTCTTAAGGCATAAAAATGCCCATTTTCTTCATCTTTCTTTCCTTTTCGATTGATCTACACTCCAACCTTTTCTATACATCTATGTAGAGTGTTTGGAGGTTAAAGGAAGGTTCTTCGTCATAACAGATCTAAGGAGGAAAGTTCAAGTCTTGACCATTTAAGGTAAAAATGTGCTTTAAGCTCATAACTTTTGATTCCCTTCAAGTTCGGCTGTGAAACTTTGGTCATAGCCTCATCTTCTTCTCCTTTTCATGTGGAATCTGTTGGTTAGCCATTTGGAGCAAAGGTGGCCGAGATCCAAAGGAAATACCCTCTTTTAAGGCATTTTTCCAAGGTAAAACCTAATAACAAGGTAGCTTGTTGAGATCTAGCTATTTCCTATGTCAATATGGTGGATCTAACACCTTGTGGTGTGTTGATTCAGGTCGAAACCATCTTGAACTCTCCTTGCATTTTAAGGTGATTTTTGCCTTAAATCTTACATTAAATTACTTCTTATGGTTAGATCTTGCTTGGAGACTAACTAGGCCTTGTTTTCTGTTTGAAAACATGTAAACCAAGCTGTGGAGAATTTCTACTTAAGGTGGCCGAACCAAACAAGGATTACCTAAGCTAAATCAAGGTATAAATCACTTAAACATTAACTTGCTAAGTTAAAAATGTTCTAAGCTAATTCTAATACTATTGGTGAGTGAAGAGGTGAAATAAGGTCTTGTTTGACCTTAAAATGTTTAAGGAATGGTTTAATAAATTTTATAACTAATTAAACAAGCATAAGTGTCAAATTTAAGACATTATGTGGAAGTTTGGTAATTAAACAAAGAATCTATGGTGAGGCCGAAAATTTATATGTATTTTGGGACATTTATGTGTAATTTATTTTGTGAGCAAATGTTGTAATAAGGCCATGTATTTTAGGCCATTTTATTTATGCATTTACAAGTTTTATTTAAGTTTAGGTGATTCTATCATTACCAAAAGAAGTGGGTCTTAGATGTAATTAAATTAAATTTGGGGGCTTTAGAATAATAAGGCCGAAAATTAGAGGTAAAAAGGAGTTAAAATAAAGTTTAAAAGATTTTTATAAAGTTTTGGGGTTAAATGGTGATTTCTTGAAAATTTGGGTGCAAACCGTAATTATTAGGAATTAATGGTCAAGGAAATATTAAGGTGGTCAACCTTGACCGTATGATAGGTTTTGACCAAATTAGATAAGTTAAATAACTTATTTAAGGTGTTATAATAAGATAAGTATCTTAAGGTAATATTTTTATAACATATGTGGTAAATATGTTATTACCGAAAATAAAGGGTGTACAATGGTATTTTAAACACCCATGGGCTATTAGGAATTTTTAGGAATTTATTTGGTGGATTTTGGAATTAAAATGAACTATATATGTATAATATATAGTTATAATGTCATTATGACACTTTGGAGAAAAATAGATGGTGGAATGGTAAATATTGAAAGTATATGGGTTAATAAGGAATTTATAACCCTTTGGTGAAATTTGGAGATTTTTAGAATTATTAAGAGAATTTATTAAGATATGTGTAAAATATGGTTTTAATGATATGGAAGAACTATATGTTATAAATAGGGCCAAATGGCAATTATAGAATAGCACAAGGGCTGTTCGGAATTTACAAAAATTAACCATAGGTTATACTCTTTTATAAGTTAGAAATGTTATATTAAATGGTATATATAACATGGTAAAAAGAAAGGGGTGATTTTGTAAATAAAGGAAACTATGGTTTATGGAAAAGAATAAGATTTTCTTATGGTGCCTAAGAGGCAATAATAAATAGTTTTGTATAAAAACTATAGGTTATAAGTTAAAGGGAATAAAAATATCACATAGTATGATATTAGTATATGGTATAACATTACATAATGTTATGTGGTCAAAACGGAATTTAAATTAAGTTAAGGGCTATACTGAGTTAATAAGAGTTGAAAGATGAATTTTAGACTAAGGTCTATAATGTTATAAATGTTATGACAATGATATGGTTTAGTGGAATTAATATAAGGAAGGGTACTCACATAAAATAATGTGACAAACTATAATAAATGAGATTTATAAACTAAGGTGTTTATGGAATAAACCTTAGGAGTTGTAATTATACAACATAAGATGTTACATGATATTAGGATAATAATCTTAATATAAGTTGTATAATATAATACAACTAATGGGAATGATCATCCAATAAAAGATGATAAAATGTAACATAAAATACAAGAGTTTATGAAACTCATGAGAATTACCTACGTGGTAAAAATATATACATACACAAGAATAATGTATATAAGGTGGATAAATATATTTTGGTTGAAAACCTTATGATTTAATGGTGGTGGTTATTTGGAAAAAATATAGTTACAAACTATAGGCTATGAATTTTGCTAAGATAATGGGTAATGAAATACAAAGAATTATAATGGATGATGGAAAAAAATATATAATATAAGAATGCATGCATACATGCAACTATAGGTTACGTACCTAAACTAGATGTGGATAAGATTAAAAGAAATATAAGGAATTAAACTTAATAGTTGAAATAGTTTTGACGTACGCGTTTTAAGTAACAAAGCCGACTGTTTTAGAAAAACCTGTAACAAACAACTGTAGAAAACAGGGGTGAACTGTCGGGGTTACTTATAATTCGGAAATACCGGATGTAGTTAGTCATGGAGACTCACTTATAGTTTTATTACCGTTTAGAGTATACTTCTGACAAGGACGCTTGACGAGCTAACGGACTACACGGAGCGTAGGATCTTGCTGATTCATACTCCACCGTAATACAGTCAGGGTGAACGGTATGTAAAGGGGTTTGATCCGAGTTGTCCTAAGGTTGCTCCTTGGGCTCGGATTTGGTTGATATAACTTGTATGTTGTTGTGTGATCTGTGATAAGATTGTTCGTCTGAATGTGTTAATTAATATGCATGAGTTGTATATTTATAGCTGCTTATTATTTACTGTTGTTGAGTTAACAGTATTGGTTCGTATATATGAACCTATATATATAAACGAACTAGCGGCTATGGTGCTATCTTATATGCAATATAAGGAACGTAAGTAAAACGTTGTAGCACTATGATAATAACATATCATATTATCTGAGACTTTTTACGGAGCATTGGCCTTTCTATACGCCGCTCTTGTATCTAGCACTGGATCCCGAGTTTACAGACTCCGGATTGGACTAATGACCTTAGTCTGCTGTGTTAGAAAATTTGGTAATGCGATGCGATGGTATAATTAATTAATTAATGGAATGGAAGTAAAGCCAAGAGGATGAGGCTCTGGTGCGCGCTGTGATCACAAAAACGATACCAGGATGTCCGCGTACGGGTCCGTAAGTATCAAGAAAATTTCCCGTGAGCTAGAATGGCTCGTTGGTCGGAGACTCTACCGTTGGAGTGGCTACTGCCGTGGGTGACCCGCTGTAACACCCCTACTACGCACATGACACTAAAAATCGCAGCGGAATAAATAACTAAACAGTAACTAACGCTTCGGTGCTACAACGCCGTCAACCACCCACGTGGTTGACAAGGCAGAATAAATACAAGTGTACCGGTCTGATGATTAGACTCCCGAGCATAAAACTAAACCATAAATACATTATATACAATACCGAGTAATACATACATCCTTCACTGTTAAACATCACTGGAAACTGTCACAACCAAATATAAACAACGCCCGGAGCACAGGCGCATCCCGGGCCAACATCCCAAAAGTACTCAAAAGTAAACCACATCCTAGGATCTAGAGCCACTCCGCTTCTTCGATCCTCATCCTGCAGTATAAGAAATATGGATCCCCGAGGGGGTCAGCAACCCTTGGCTGGCATGGTTAACGCGCAGCCCATCGACTACCGGGATACGCGCAACTAATTGTCATGATAACATGGCATTCATTTATATACATAACATAACATAACATATGGCTTAGCATCAATGGTGCACAGCACAACAACATACACAGTGGATTTTCACTCACGATAACAAACCACAAGGGTCAAATAACACAAGCCTAGAGAGTGATTCACTCTCATGTTAAGCTCGTTAAACACACTCATTACCGTTCTGTTAGACGAAGAGTAACTTAAGTCACAGATGGTTCGGATTTGTGACCCGAACACACCACACAAAACAGGTTCCCACTAAACCGATCATAAGTCAGAATAGGTAAGCTTTGGAAGAAGCTAGCGGGAGATCGAACGCCAAATTAAGGAGAACAATCTTAAAACATAAGAGTCGAATCTGATTCAGATATCTACTCTTAACTTACTGCATGACCGGACAACCGGATTCCTCACTTCCCAGTTAACACTTGTTAGAAGTTCATAGTGGAACTTAACAACCAACACACAATAGTGGTAAGTCATGTTAGACACACACAAGGGAAATGAGTCACAACATCACATCACAATAATATGAACAACTGTAAACTCATTACATGTTTAAATCTTATAACGTGTAAACACACAGAAAAACATACAACACACAAGCCGGTGTAAAGGTAGGCAACAGACTGCAAGAAAACCATACCTTGGTCCTTGCCTCGTTTGGTTTCCTCCGTAGGTCACTCCTATACATAATTAAACGTCGGTTAATTATTTATTTAACTTCAAAACTTACTAAGTATTTAACATGATTGTATGACATGTTTTAATGTCTATCTTACCCTAGGTTACCTTCATTATACACTCTAGGGTTAACTACATTGGTCACATTCTTTTCTGTTTTTTTTTTTTTTTTTACAAGTTTAGGTCGACCGACCTTACCGACCGAACTTGTCCAAGTTCGGTCGATTCCAGAACACATTTCCGTCAAAATTTTCTACTCTGACCGAACTTACCAAGTCCGGTCCTATGTTCGGTCTTTTCCGAGAGTTTCTCCCTTTGTAAATTTAGCCCGACCGAACTTACCAAGTCCGGTCCCATGTTCGGTCGGTTCCAGTAACTCAATCCGTACACAAAATACAAGCCCGACCGACCTTGCAAGTCCGGTCCCCAAGGTCGGTCCATTCCAGAAGCCAATTCTCGCAGGGTAAACTGGGCTCGACCGAACTTGCAAGTTCGGTCGCAAGTTCGGTCGCCCCAGACCTTTGTTTTCCTTTCACATTCAACTCCAAACTTCACCCCATACAACCTAGTACCCCCTAACCTCATTTGGGCACTTCAAACACACCTTAAGACATCCTTAAACACTCATAAAACTCATTATCTATTCCTTAAGCCTTTACCCATTTCTTCACAAAATTCCTAACACTTACAATGTTTTCTCCTAGTTTTTCAAGTGGTGTTTCATACCTATGATAACTATATCCCAAAATGCTTTCTCCTTATTTTAACATCATCTCCCAAGCATCATCTCTTACAACTAACTCCTTATATCTTCTTGAAATCTTTCCCTAGTGTACACTTTCTCCTTATTACCAAAGTTTTTCCTAAGTATTTACCTAAGTCAAAAATGACTTTGGTACATACTAAAATCTCAAGATCATGCCTAAGTCCTTATTACACTCTAGAGTACTTCCTAGTTCATCAGATTCCTTTAAAACCCCATGAACTCCTTATTCATTTCCTAATTTTTCTAACTCACCAACCTTATGTAAACACTTAGAACTTCTTGATTCTTACCTAAATTTTGACATGGATTCCCTAGAACATTACTAAGCCTAAACACTTTGCTTTCTCCATTAAACACACAAGAACATCTAGAATCACCAGAACACTCTCATACACAACTTCACCAAATTCACACTACATACAATATAGTGCATAATTTAAATTCATGGCACTTAGGCCCTTAAAATGCATGGCTCTTAGGCCCTTAAAGTGCATAACCCTTAAACACTGAATTTCCACAATATATGCCTTTAACCTGCGATTACATACAACAAGACATATGTTCTTTTACTAGTTTTGAGAACACTTTACTAAGTCATTCACCATTTGCTCTTAGGTAGTTTTAATAAGCATTTATAAGCTCATTCCTCCTAAGGCATTAAACAACATTAGGTTAGTAGATTTACCTCTTTTTCCAAAACACCTCCTTCTTGTTTCCTTACAAAACCGTATGGTATTTGATTCCTTGTCAAGTTCTAAACAATATACAAACACCATAATGAGTATCCAAGCTAAGCTTCATCTCATTGTAAACCCTAATTTTACATTGTTTCAAAAACATTAATGTAGTTGTTTTACCTTGCTCTTTGAAGAGAGTTTGAATATCTAGCAAGAGAGGACTCCACCTAGTCCATGAAGAGTTGGAATGAAGCTAGAACAAGGTCACACAAGAGCTCCTTCAATATGTATTTTCGGTTACCACAAAAACATGAAGGAAATGAAGTTTTTATTTGAGATTCCTTACCTAGAAGCAAAGGAGAGTAACAATATGTAAAATACAAGCTCAAGCTCCTTCAATGGAGGAACACCTTGGCACCGAAATGGGGCTCTTGGAGTTTTGAGAAGATAGGAATGAAGAGCTTGATGAGAGGAAGAGATTGGTGGTCTTAGAATTTGATTTGGACAAGTGAGCTTGATTTAGCAAGAGGTCAAAGATAGAGTTTCTATGGTGGTAGTAGTATTACCGAGAGAGAACAGCAAGAGAAGGAAGAAGAAGGTTGAGACCGTGGGAAATGAAGGAAAGAAATGAGAATGAAGATAGAATTTGCTTTTAAGAGATATTTGTAGTAATAAAGTAAAAAGTAAGTTTAATTAGTTTCTTTTACTTACTATTATATCAACTAGAGAGTGGTGAGTCACCACACTTAGAAAACCGGCCCCCTATATTATAATGATGGTATTTTAGTCTTTGTTTGTCAATTAAATTACTTAATACAACATATGTTATAAACTAGCTTATAAATCATTATTCACCTAAACAAGGCACTTAGAAGTGAAATTTTTGATTTCCCATTAATATAGCCACCCAAATGTGATACTATATAGTACACATATATATTTAAGAGTAATGATGGACATTTAGCCACTCAAAACTCATTTACAAGACAATTTTTCAAAAATGTGCTTTAAGACTCCTTAAAGCACATTTTGTGTTTAAACTTGTTTTCAAGCTTGGTTTCTTTGGTAATCGGTTAAATATGTTCATTAGTGTATAAATGAGGTCTTGGTAAGTCATTAGGTCTTAACCAAGTTTATCCCAGCTTAGAGCACATTTTGGCTCTTATTGACTTAAAGCACATTTTGTGTTTTCTTTTGTTTAAATTTGTTTACTAATGTTTCTAAGACTCTTTTTAGTCTTAATACACCATATTTAAGTGTTTATACAATATATTAAGGTTTGGGGTATTTCAATCTACCCCCCTTAAAAGAACTTGCCCTCAAAGTTCATACTTTCACATATCCTAAATATTAGAACACGGGAACACTTATAAACAATACTTCCATACATCATTAACAACACACTTACATAACATTGGACACCAGGTCCATACAACATAACATCAGGTACATAACATTGGACACAAGGTCCATACAACATTATCCACATCATTCAGACACAACAGTCTGTAACATAACAACATAACATAGACGATGTATTCAAATACACGTCGTACACACATAAACCGAAAGGCTCTACCCCCCTTAAAAGGGGTACGCCCCGTACCCTATACACATAAGCACTAAGAAGTAAACAATGACGGGTACTTCGCCTTCATCTTATCTTCCAGCTCCCAAGTGGCCTCTTCAACGTCCTAGTTAGACCAAAGAACTTTCACCAGTCTCACAGACTTATGGCGAGTGTCACGAGTCTTAGCATCCAGAATCCGTACCGGAGTCTCCACTGATCGCATGGTCGGCTCTAAGGTTAGCCTTTCAGGCTGAAGCACATGAGACGGATGAGACATATACTTTTTCAACTGGGACACATGAAATACATCATGTACCTTGCCCAGCTCGGCGGGTAGGTCTAGTCTATAGGCTACCGGGCCGATCCGCTCCGTCACAACATAAGGCCCCACATACTTTGGGCTCAACTTGCCCTTCTGGCCAAAACGAAATACTCCCTTCATGGGGGATACTCTCAAAAATACCTGATCGCCCACGGCGAACTCCAGGTCACGTCTACGCACATCTGCGTACGACTTCTGTCTATCCTGAGCTGCCTTCATGTTAGCCCGGATCTGGCGAACCTCTGCCTGAACTTGTTCAAGATACTCTGGTCCTATAATGACCGTCTCACTCGACTCATCCCAGCATAATGACGTGCGGCATGGTCTACCGTACAAGGCCTGGAAGGGAGACATCTTGATCGAAGCGTGGTAACTGTTGTTGTAACTAAACTCGATCAGATGTAACTTATCAATCCAGCTGGTCTGAAAGTCAAGTGCACAAGCACGTAGCATATCCTCAAGTGTCTGAATGGTGCGCTCACTCTGACCATCGGTCTGTGGGTGAAACGCTGTACTCAATTTCAGTTCAGTACCCAATGCCTCTCGTGTAGCTTCCATATCTGGATAAGACTCTGGTGTCTCTGTCAGATACGATCGTTTTCGGTACACCATGATGTCTTACAATTTCCTTATCAAAGAGTTCTACCAATCTTGCCACTTTCCAAGTGTCCTTCATCGGAATGAATCGGGCCACCTTGGTCAGTCGGTCAACTAACCCATATCATGTTCAGACCTCCCTGTAGGCGGAAGCCCTACTACAAAGTCCATGGAGATATCATGGAACTTCCACTCAGGCACTGGCATTGGCTGTACCATACCACCAGGCCGTCGGTGCTCAAACTTGACCTTCTGGCAAGTGAGACACCTCAACACATAATCACTTACATCTTTCTTCATTCCAGTCCACCAAAAATACCTTTTCACACTCTTATACATCTTTGAAGCTCCGGGGTGAATCGAAGTAGTAGAACAATGGGATTCACTCAATATGCGCTCCTTCAACTCAGCGCTACTCCTGGGTCTGCACAACCGGCCATTAAGCCTAATCAGGTCATCATCGTGGAGTCTGAAGTCGTACTTCTGACCTCGAATGTGCCATCAATAAGCTTCTGCCTAATCTGCATCATGTACTGATCCGTCATCTGAGCACTCCGCACCTCTTCAACCAAGCCAGTATGAGAGACTAGCGAATCGAGAGAGTGTGCTCGGCGATCAGTGCGTCAGCTACCACATTTGCCTTACCCTCTTTGTATTTGCAGATTATATCGTAGTCATTCAGAAATTCAACCCACCTTCTTTGCCTCATGTTCAACTCTTTCTGAGTGAACAAGTATTTAAGCTTTATGGTTAGAATAAATCGTCACACTTACCCATACAATAATGTCGCCATATCTTCAATGCGAAGACAATGGCACCCAATTCTAAGTCATGGGTAGGGTAGTTTCCTCATGCTTTTCAGCTGACGGGAGGCGTATGCTACGACCTTCCCGTGCTGCAATACACAACCCATACTCTGCCTGATGCGTCGCAGTAGACCTCAAAACCATCTGGACCGTTGGTATATCAGGACTGGTGCAGATGTCAGAGCATCCTTGAGACTGCGAAAGAACTCTCACAGTCGAGTGTCCACTCGAATGGTGCCTCCTTCTTCATTAAGGAAGTCATCGCTTCGAGCACTGGAGAAGTCCTTCACAAACCTCCTATAATAACTTGCCAGACCGAGGAAGCTCCTGATATCAGTGACTGTCTTCGGCCTAGGCCAGGTGCGCACTGCATCTATCTTTGCCGGATCAACAGCGATCCGGCCTCAGAAATCACATGTCCAAGGAAGGATACTTGGTTCAACCAAAATTCACATTTCGAAAACTTTGCATACAACTGGTTCCTCCTCAATGTTTGTAACACATTTCAGGTGGCTTTCGTGCTCACCTCTTGATTTAGAATACACAAGAATATCATCGATGAAGACTACCACTGATTTGTCCAACTGATCTTGGAACAAACGGTTCATTAAGTCCATGAAACTTAAGCTGGTGCATTTGATAAGCCAAACGGCATAACTGTGAACTCATAATGCCCATACCTCATTTGAAAGCTATCTTTTCGATATCACTCTCACGGATGGCAATCTGAGGTATCCGGAACGTAAGTCTATCTGGAGAATACTGATGCACCCCTCAGTGATCAAATAGATCGTCGATGCGTGGTAAAGGGAACAGTTCTTCACCGTAACAGCATGAAGCTCCCGATAATCAATACATAGGCGGAGGGCTACCGTCTTTATTCACGAAGAGGGACCGGCTCCCCACGGTGAAACACTAGGGCGGATAAAGCCCTTGTCGAGTAGGTCTCTCAGCTGCTTTGAGCTCTGTCATCTCTGCTGGAGCCATACGATAAGGTGCTTTCGCAATGGGTCCAGTGCCCGGAACTAAGTCGATCTCAAACTCAACCTCTCGTGCTGGCGGCATGCCCGGCAGTTCCTTAGGAAATACATCAGGAAACTCCGACACTACCGGCACATCTGGGCTAAACTCAGGGTCTCTCTCTATGTCCTGGACATAGCAGAGGTATACATCACTCCCTCGTCGTAACTCACGATACATGGCCATGGCGGTGATGATCTGTGTCGAAGGCTCCCTGGGCCTCTGGCGGTATGATATGGTAACCCCAGATGGACTCCGAAGAAGCAGTCGATGCTCGGCACAAGATTCTGCCCTTGTACCGCTCCAACCAGTTCATCCCGACAATCACATCAAATCCAAGTCCGTCAAACTCTATCAGGTCGATCGGGAACTCTTCACCTCTGATTCTTACAATGACATCTCGGTGGTAGCGGGTACACCTGATCCGCTCTTTCGATGGGAGAGTGACCAAGAAGTCTGGCATCTCCTCTCCATCTAACCCCAGCCTCTTCGCAAAAGATAGCGAAACAAATGTGTGTGAGGCTCCAGAGTCGAACAAGATCGATGCATCCACGCCATTCACTGGAAAGGTACCGGTGAGGATTGTGCCGCTCTTGCCGGCTTCTGCCTCATTGCAGACACTCAGTGTACCTCCCGTTCCGAGTGCACAGCCTAATTCATTGGCAAACTAATAAGTACTGGGTAACAACACGGTTGATATACTTCAATAACTCCACTTTATTCATTAACACTTCCTCTTTACAATATTGTTGGCTTACATGGTTGATATAACTTAACACATACATAACTCCCTTAACATATACTGGCTTAACACATTACAGAATTATACAAGGCTTAGAATTGTCTGAAGGTCAAATTCAAACGTCCGGGTTTCATGTGTGTGGCATTGATCACTGCCGACGGTGCGGTATTCAGTTTGATCTTCCTGATGCCATGATATAGCATCCTTGACTGCCCACCCATGATTAACACATCTCTTGACTTTAACATTAACTTCCTTGCGAGATCAGCACGCTTCTGCTCGCCATACACAAATACTACGGTATCACCAATGGACCAAGACACCACGGGTACTCCCTTACTTAGAGACTCGGGTGACTCGTCCTTATCTTGGTGTAAACCTAATCGTCCACCTTTCTGGTAGAAGTTCACAATACACAAATCTGCTTCCACATCTGGAATTGAATCCGTTTCAACTTGTTGAGCAATTCCCACGGCGTGATTAACAACCGCACGGAACTCCTCAGGTATACTTGGTACTGTTGCTCCATCTTCAGCTCGCACTTCTTGATATGACTTGGTGTAAGGGTTCCAGTCCTTACCCATGCACATCATCTTCAATTGCATTCTTGATCCGTTCGGATATTCAGGTGTGTAGAAACCTCCAGGTTAGCTCCAAGTTCGTCGCATCGTCTGATGATGGATTTGTGCTTCCGGTGTCAGGTATCCATTTAAAAGTATCATACCTGGCTGGATAACCTGACATTGCTCCATTGGAAAGTCGGTGATGTTGATGGTGGTTTCTTCAGGGTTTGGTGTGGTGGGATTGGATAACATATATTGAAGGTTCCTTTAAGTTTAGAATTATCTAATTAGGTGTCTTTCACACTACACTTTGACTCCTTACTCACATGATAATACACTTGAACTCACTAATACACATAAGCATGAAATGCGGTATGCAACCACTTATTACATTCAACAGTTTAGGCGGTACCTGGTCTAGAAGAGGGCCCTGGCACCTCAGACCGGTCCACCACATTCAGGGTGGCCTTGCTAGGTCCCGACCCCTTCCCCTTCTGGGAATCAGTGTGCCTCTGATCCGTGGGTGGCTGGTTAGCCGTCTTCGGGCCATCAATAGCTGCTGTGGCCTTACCCTTCCACTACCCCTTGGGCTTGTTGACTCTGCTGTTGGGGTTCCGGTAACACTCGTGGTCTCGGTGACCCCACTTCTCGCAGTATCGACACTGCACCTCATTTCCCTTGCAGTCCTTGCCGGGGTGGTCTCCATTGCACCACTTACAATAATAGTGGCGCTCCGGTCCAAAGCCCGTGCTAGCTGCTATCACAATACACATTCAGTACTTGTTTCACAACTTATCAACATACACTTCACTTATCACACAAGATTAAATATTTACCCTTAGGTGGGTAAGAGCGGAGGGGCTTCGCCGCATAAGCATATGTGAGCTTCAGTGGCTCCTCAGCTGTGGTGGTTTGGCTTGGCCCTTGTCACCTGGTGCTGACTCTTCTGGGGCTGGGGATAAGGTTTCTTCTTCTTTCCTCCCCCGTACCCCAGCGGACTCTGGCCCTCGCTCGTGGCCTTGCGCTTGTGCGCATTCTCCTCGTCCCTCAGACGGACGGTGATCTCCACCTTAGCAGCGGCATGATAGCACTCCTGAATTTAGATGGTCAGTCATGCCCCGCAATACATACTCACAAACTCACATTAATACTCACTTGTAGACTACACATATTCACATCACTCTTTATTTAAATTACTGCAAGGTAGTATACTCAGCTGGCCCCATCCCATAGCGAAGACGGTGGCTGAGACCGTTATAGAAACGGTTTACCAGCACCCGGTTCGAGTATCCCGGTCCGGTAACAGGTGGATAAGGCCGGTGAATGCAGTGTAATACTCATCAACCGACACCTTGTCCCCCTGCCTCAGACTATCCAGCTCAAGGCGCTTGGCCTCTTGAACGTGCACAGGGTAGTATTTGGCTCGCAGCAGAGCCGTGTACTCCCTCCATCCAAACTGAGGATCCGCCATCCGGTCCTCTCTCACAAGCTTCCACCAGTTTTGTGCCGAACCCTTCAGGTAGTAAGCGGCAAGACGGACCTTAGCCTCTGAAGGTACAGCCAAGGTCTTGTAGGCGGTCTCCAACTCGGAGATGTACGCCTCCAGCTTACGTGGGTCGGTCTCCCCATGAAATGAAGGGGGTCTCAAATCTGCCAATGCCTTGACCCAGTTGGTCTCTCGTGGCGGTGGCGGTGGTGGTTGAACTCCGGGCATCTGCCCCTGCTGTATCGCAGCCACAAGCTGGGGTACCATCTGGGCTACAGCGGCTGCTACAGCCTCAGCCATAACCTGGGCCGTAGTATTCTCGCCCTGGTCACCCACATTACCGGTACCACTTCCGCGGCCTCTACCGCGCGGTCTACCTGCCATCTGTATTCACATGAATATTCATTAGCAATATGCTTGCACACTTATCGGTCCAACGGTTGTAACGCTTCCCGACAATAAGGTATCTCCACACTTAGTTAGTGGTTAACCTTTCCATAATGTTCACTGAAGTAACTGTAGTTAGGTTTCCTAACTCGGTATATTCCTAAGCTCGGTATTCTAGTCATCAGAGCGATACTTCGCTCTGATACCAGTTTTTGTAACACCCCTACTACGCACATGACACTAAATGAAATCACAGAGGAATTAATAACTAAACAGTAACTAACGCTTCGGTGCTACAACGCCGTCAACCACCCACGTGGTTGACAAGGCAGAATAAATACAAGTGTACCGGTCTGATGATCAGACTCCCGAGCATAAAACTAAACCATAAATACAATATATACAATACCGAGTATTACATACATCCTTCACTGTTAAACATCACTGGAAACTGTCACAAACAAATATAAACAACGCCACGGGAGCACAGGCGCATCCCGGGCCAACATCCCAAAAGTACTCAAAAGTAAACCACATCCTAGGATCTAGAGCCACTCCGCTTCTTCGATCCTCATCCTGCAGTATAAGAAATATGGATCCCCCGAGGGGGTCAGCAACCCTTGGCTGGCATGGTTAACGCGCAGCCCATCGACTACCGGGATACGCGCAACTAATTGTCATGATAACATGGCATTCATTTATATACATAACATAACATAACATATGGCTTAGCATCAATGGTGCACAGCAAACAACACATACACAGTGGATTTTCACTCCACGATAACAAACCACAAGGGTCAAATAACACAAGAGCCTAGAGAGTGATTCACCTCATGTTAAGCTCGTTAAACACACTCATTACCGTTCTGTTAGACGAACGAGTAACTTAAGTCACAGATGGTTCGGATTTAGTGACCGAACACACCACACAAACACAGGTTCCCACTAAACCGATCATAAGTCAGAATAGGTAAGCTTTGGAAGAAGCTAGTGGGAGATCGAACGCCAAATTAAGGAGAACAATCTTAACAACATAAGAGTCGAATCTGATTCAGATATCTACTCTTAACTTACATGCATGACCGGACAACCGGATTCCTCACTTCCCAGTTAACACTTGTTAGAAGTTCATAGTGGAACTTAACAACCAACACACAATAGGTGGTAAGTCATGTTAGACACACAAGGGAAATGAGTCACAACATCACATCACAATAATATGAACAACTGTAAACTCATTACATGTTTAAATCTTATAACGTTGTAAACACACAGAAAAACATACAACACACAAGCCGGTGTAAACCGGTAGGCAACAGACTGCAAGAAAACCATACCTTGGTCCTTGCCTCGTTTGGTTTCCTCCGTAGGTCACTCCTATACATAATTAATAACGTCGGTTAATTATTTATTTAACTTCAAACTTACTAAGTTTAACATGATTGTATGACATGTTTTAATGTCTATCTTACCCTAGGTTACCTTGATTATACACTCTAGGGTTAACTACATAGGTCACATTCTTTTCTGTTTTTTTTTTTTTACAAGTTTAGGTCCGACCGAACTTGTCCAAGTTCGGTCGATTCCAGAACACATTTCCGTCAAAATTTTCTACTCCGACCGAACTTACCTAGTCCGGTCCTATGTTCGGTCTTTTCCCGAGAGTTTCTCCCCTTTGAAATTTAGCCCGACCGAACTTACCAAGTCGGTCCATGTTCGGTCGGTTCCAGTAACTCAATCCGTACACAAAATACAAGCCCGGACCTTGCAAGTCCGGTCCCCAAGGTCGGTCCATTCCAGAAGCCAATTCTCACAGGGTAAACTGGGCTCGACCGAACTTGCAAGTTCGGTCGCAAGTTCGGTCTGCCCCAGACCTTTGTTTTCCTTTTCACATTCAACTCCAAACTTCACCCCATACAACCTAGTACCCCCTAACCTCATTTGGGCACTTCAAAACAGCCTTAAACACTCATAAAACTCATTATCTAATTCCTTAAGCCTTTACCCATTTCTTCACAAAATTCCTAACACTTACAATGTTTTCTCCTAGTTTTTCAAGTGGTGTTTCATACCTATGATAACTACTATCCCAAAATGCTTTCTCCTTATTTCACATCATCTCCACCAAGTCATCTCTTACAACTAACTCCTTATATCTTTGAAACTCTTTCCCTAGTGTACACTTTCTCCTTATTACCAAAGTTTGCCTAAGTATTTACCTAAGTCAAAAATGACTTTGGTACATACTAAAATCTCAAGATCATGCCTAAGTCCTTATTACACTCTAGAGTACTTCCTAGTTCATCAAGATTCCTTTAAAACCCCATGAACTCCTTATTCATTTCCTAAATTTTTCTAACTCACCAACCTTATGTAAACACTTAGAACTTCTTGATTCTTACCTAAATTTTGACATGGATTCCCCTAGAACATTACTAAGCCTAAACACTTTGCTTTCTCCATTAAACACACAAGAACATCTAGAATCACCAAGAACACTCTCATACACAACTTCACCAAATTCACACTACATTACAATATAGTGCATAATTTAAATTGCATGGCACTTAGGCCCTTAAAATGCATGGCTCTTAGGCCCTTAAAGTGCATAACCCTTAAACACTGAATTTCCACAATATATATGCCTTTAACCTGCGATTACATACAACAAGACATATGTTCTTTACTAGTCTCTTGAGAACACTTTACTAAGTTCACTATTTGTTCTTAGGTAGTTTTAATAAGCATTTATAAGCTCATTCCTCCTAAGGCATTAAACAACATTAGGTTAGTAGATTTACCTCTTTTCCAAAACACCCTTGTTTCCTTAAAAAACCGTATGGTATTTTGATTCCTTGTCAAGTTCTAAACAATATACAAACACCATAAGAGTATCCAAGCTTAAGCTTCATCTCATTGTAAACCCTAATTTTTACATTGTTCAAAAACATAATGTAGTTTTGTGCCTTGCTCTTTGAAGAGAGTTTGAATATCTAGCAAGAGAGGACTCCACCTAGTCCATGAAGAGTTGGAATGAAGCTAGAACAAGGTCACACAAAGAGCTCCTTCAATATGTATTTTCGGTTACCACAAAAACATGAAGGAAATGAAGTTTTTATTTGAGATTCCTTACCTAGAAGCAAAGGAGAGTAACAATATGTAAAAATACAAGCTCAAGCTCCTTCAATGGAGGAACACCTTGGCACCGAAATGGGGCTCTTGGAGTTTTGAGAAGATAGGAATGAAGAGCTTGATGAGAGGAAGAGATTGGTGGTCTTAGAATTTGATTTGGACAAGTGAGCTTGATTTAGCAAGAGGTCAAAGATGGAGTTTCTATGGTGGTAGTAGTATTACCGAGAGAGAACAGCAAGAAGAAGGAAGAAGAAGGTTGAGACCGTGGGAAATGAAGGAAAGAAATGAGAATGAAGATAGAATTTGCTTTTAAGAGATATTTGTAGTAATAAAGTAAAAAGTAAGTTTAATTAGTTTTCTTTACTTACTTATTATATCAACTAGAGAGTGGTGAGTCACCACACTTAGAAAACCGGCCCCTTATATATAATGAGGGTATTTTAGTCTTTGTTTGTCAATTAAATTACTTAATACAACATATGTTATAAACTAGCTTATAAAAATCACTATTCACCTAAACAAGGCACTTAGAAGTGAAATTTTTGATTTCCCATTAATATAGCCACCCAAATGTGATACTATATAGTACACATATATATTTAAGAGTAATGATGGACATTTAGCCACTCAAAACTCATTTACAAGACAATTTTTCAAAAATGTGCTTTAAGACTCCTTAAAGCACATTTGTGTTTAAACTTGTTTTCAAGCTTGGTTTTCTTTGGTAATCGGTTAAATATGTTCATTAGTGTATAAATGAGGTCTTGGTAAGTTCATTAGGTCTTAACCAAGTTTATCCCAAGCTTAGAGCACATTTTGGCTCTTATTGACTTTAAAGCACATTTTGTGTTTTTTTTGTTTAAATTTGTTTACTAATGTTTCTAAGACTCTTTTTAGTCTTAATACACCATATTTAAGTGTTTATACAATATATTAAGGTTTGGGGTATTTCACCCGCCATAATATATGGGTAACTAGAGACATGTCGTTTTAACGAGACATTGTCACTAGGTATAACTGAACAACTAAAACAATTGAGACTAATAAAGTGGCGAACAATACCATGGACGAGAATTAATACTTATTTATTATTCTCGTTGTTTCGCTTTGTTGTTCATTGGTTATACTTGTGGTTATTTTATTGTGTGTTGATGGTTGGATGGAGCCTACAAGGCCAAGGTAAATTAAATATGAACACTGCGCTACGGCGAATGTACAATGTACATTATATTGTTATCACTCGATACGTTCGATATATAAATGTTGTATGGAATAATAAATGAATGTTTGGATTGGATGGATGGTTAAATGTTTATGGATATTTGGATGGTTGATTATGTATATTATACATTTATGCTTCAGTTTTGATTATAACTGTAAAAGGGAAAAGCATGAAACCAATCTAATAATAAGATGGTTAAAATGACAAGTGACCATTAGGGTCCAGGCCCGGCATACTCAGCGTCTATCGCTGATACTACACCATTACAGGTTGTTGATCATTGTCGGAACTGAAGAGCAGGAACAGGGTAATTGGAGTGTTACTTTTGTCACCACACTTGGAGATGTTGTATAGCAATGAAGATGGTGAATTGTATTATGGTGAGGTTGTGTATTCAGGATCGGGTAGACGCTCACTTGTCGATGTTTATGGTTTATGGACTTAGTATGATGTATAGGAGTTTCTCGTTATCACTGCGGTTAGCAGTTTATTTGTATTGGAAGTTGGATGTAGTTTGGCTGCGTTGCTCGCATGGGCGAGTAACGGCCGGTGACACCAGATGAGTTTTGTAATTGTTATTTGTTTTTCCGCTGCGAGACGTTTTATTTATTGCTACGTGAGAGATTATATCGTGATTATTGAGAGGGGTGTTACATAGGTGATGGAAGAGAAAGGTGTGGGAGAATGTTGTCAAATGTCAAGGAAAATGACTAGGAATGTAAAAGAGCGTATGATCATGAGGGTGGTGAATATGATGCATAAAAGAGGTGGAAATGTCTAAGGAGGGTGTTACATGGTCAGGGTAAATGAAGAACCATGTCAAGGTGTTAAGGTAATGGAAAGCAATGTATGAGTAAGCTCAAGAGTTTAGGAGTGATGAGTAACAAATGAAAAGAAGAGAAATTGTGCATGGACATGCAAGATGACCTTGGAAGGTTTAACAAAGCAAAGATGGAATGTAATGATGTTAAGGAGGAGTTATATTGATTGGGAAGGAAACACTTTGGATAGTTAGAGTTTTAGACAAAAATTACATGTTGGGAAAAATAAGGAAATGAGTAACAAGTGTTAGAAATTCTTGTAAGGATTGAGAAAATGGTTAAGGAGGTTTTAAAGGATGTTCTAAGGTGAGTTTAAGAGCCTATATGGTATTAAGACATAATGGGACACTTGTGGAAGAGTTGGGCATTTTTGCAAGAAAGGAGATAAGTGTTTAAGGGTGTAGAAGATGAATATATAGGCCTGTCCGAACTTCCGTCCGAATTTGGAAGCTCGGACATGCCCTGTTGCGATCAGAATTTTTGAGTCTCGGCTAGAGTCCGAACTACCGTCCGGACTTAGATGTTCGGACACCTGAAATTCTTCCTTTGAATTTTCCTCGACCCATGTCCGAACTTAGGGAAGTTCGGACACATGTTCGGACACACGTCTGGTTGCACCCTTTTGAGTCTCGACTTGCGTCCGAACTTGGTAAGCTCGGACACAACTTCGGACGCGGTGCTGTTTTAACCAAAAACTTTGTTTAAGGTTAGGAAATGATATCCAATGGTGGGGATTGATATGTAATGATGATATAAGGTTGTTTAAGACATGTTGGGTGGGTAACGATGATAATTAAGTGGGTGAATAAGTATAAGTTATGAGGAGCAGTGATTCACTTAAGATTAAGTTTATAAGAACTTGAGTGGTGTTAGATGGGGATCATTAGTGACTAAGTGAGTTAAGTAAGTTAGTTTTATTGGAAAAGTAATTAACAACCTAAAATTGAATGAATGTTTTAGGGTTTGAGAATTTGGACTCCAAAGAAGAGTAAGCAACCGAACGACCAATGGTGAACGGTACAGTTCTTCTTGTGACCTGCTTGCTAACGAGGTGTCCCTCGGCTTGTGTGCTATTTGTTTCTGTGTGCTCACTACACAAGATAAAGCATGCAACCGGGATATTATGTTTATTGTATTGTTGTGTGATGTTTGAAAACTAACACAACATACCGTGAGAACTTACTAACCAACGTTTAGTAAGGAAATGAGTGAGACTAAGGAACGCTCCCTAATATGGGTTGATATAAACCGAAAGAGGTTAACCAACAAACATGGTCTTGAGACTACTACTAACTGGAACTTGAGTGAGGAAACCCGGGACTGACTCCGGTCATGCATGCTAAGGAATAGGGGGTCGGTATCTATAGCAGATCCGACTTCCGCTTAAGGACTTGTCTTCGGACTTGTAGCCTAGGGCCGGTTGCCGGCTCAGCTACACTGGACTTCCGTCCAGGGTAGGTGACATTAAGATGGTGCGGTGGGATCACCTAAATCCCAGGTTTGGACTTAGGATACAACCATTCCCCTCCAGGAATGGTTTGTATACTGAGAATAAGTTAAGATTAAGATTAAGGTAAGGTTAAGATAAGTTGCAACCATTCCATTTTAAAGGATGGTTTGTATTATTAAGACTAAGATAAGCTACATCCACTCCTTTTTAAAGGGTGCTTATTACTAAGATTAAGATAAGACTAAGATTGAGGTGAGATAAGGATGGACTGAGATTAAGAGGAAATACAACTCAAGGAGTTAAATAATTAACTCTATAATTAAGGGAACGCATCTAAGTCGTTCATTGTGTGTGAACTTTGATTGTTCATATTTGGTTTGTTGTTTACCGCACTTACTATTATGTTGTGCATCTAATCAACCTCCATGCTATCGACAATTAGTCGTCGTAGCCACGTTAGCTTGGGGGCCATGAGAGGATCATACCAGCATTCGTGCTGACCTTCTTTAGGGGCTGTTTTTACTACACAGGTGAACATCAGGAGGCGGCCGTCGCGAGAGTAAGAAGGGGTACAAGTGTGAAGGGTTAAGTGTGGCCTACGAGTTGTGCATGTACACTCGTGTGGCAATTGAGTTAGAAAGATGTATAGGATATGAGGGGATTGTAAGAAGGAAATGTAATTGGTTAAGGTTGTTGTACTAATGTTCGGTATATTCTGTAGTCAGACCGTGTCAAGGTCCTGGTGTGTAAAGAATTCCGCTGTGACGTGTATATATATATGCTATTAAGTTGCGGGACCACGTTTGGGTTGAGTTGGGGTGTTACAAAAAGTGGTATCAGAGCGTTGTTACGCTCTGAAGACAAGAAATACCGAACTTAGGAGAGCATTGAGGTTGAGATTGAGTTATGGGTTAAGGGTTAAGAGGTAGAGTGAGAGGTGCGTTAGTCAGGACTTCCCGGTGTTTACCGGATATCCATATTACCTAGACCCGCCCTCCACGTCCCTAACCCTGAATACATGGAACAAACGCCAGAGAGAAGAAAGCCTTCTCCTACTGGAAAAAAAACCGATCTGGCAGCTAGTTAACAGTAAGCAATACGAGAAACATCTTGTTGAGCAACCGTTTATGAGAACTTGAACGTTTTAACTGAGGCGCTGTGGTGAAACAGGCATTATCAAGGGAATTCTACCAGTAATGGAACGGTAATTACCGGCAACATGGGTCGACATGCTACGTAGTCGAGTTACACCGCAACATTAATGATAAGAACAGCACTACAAGTGCAACGGATAAGAAAAGATAAGCGACATGAGTACCGGACAGCGGTCCGAGTGAGCATAACAGTGGGATAATACAAAGCGTAAGGGATAAGGTTACTGGAAAGTCCAGTTAGAAACGGGAACTCCGAACCCCATACAGTGAGGAAGGTTACAAGACCTGGCCGGCATAATGCGGACGACGGTAGAAACTCATACAATTGTATACCGAAATAGGACTACGATGTAGTGCCTAAAGAAGAATCATTAATTAGTAACCACAACAGAATGTGTGGAGACAGGAGCGGGGATTAAGACGTAAGGAAATATTAAGGGGTTCCCTCAGAAAGAGGAACGCGCTGATAAATGACAGTACTGCCAAACAACAGGGAAACTGCCGGATGGTCAGTTATCCAAAATAAGAGGTTATCAAAGGAGTCCCGAGGACTACCAATTACGTGGAAACTAGAAGGAAGTATCGCTACCAACGTACCTTGTACCAATAGCCCATCCTGCATGGCGCACTTGCCATAGCAAGTGCTACCACGGTTAAGCTACACGGAAAGCCATCATGGCAAAATAGGCGAACGCTACAGTCGTAGTACGCATTAACATCGAATTGCAAATCTAAAGGACAGAAAAATAAGACCTTGGAAAGGCCGACGACCTGACCAAGATGAGATGAGGTGACACACTAGTCAGCAGGGAGCTGAACTTGGACAGAATACTAAACGATATGAATATGAGCAACAGTACAACCTACTACAACAACAACTGACAGTGCGGTGAGAACACCAACCCGGATCTCAAAGAGGAACCTAAGAGATCGCTCAATGATCCGAGCAAATACACTACGTAAGTAACTACATTCATGGAATGTATCAAGAGATACAATAAAGACAGTCGACTGAACGACTTCAACAAGGATGGGATAAGACTCCGATTGATCACTAAGAATACCAGTAAAAAGCATCTTCAATGAAGATGTTGGAAAACCTAGAAAACAAGGGTAAAAGAAATGAACATAAGCTATAACCTACTAAGGACTAAAGATGAAACACCCTGGGAAAGGAAAGCTCAGAGGACTACCCCCACAGAGTGGGCATAGTAAACGGAAGTTGAACGAAGCGTTGAGATGGAAGTATAAGATGACAGGATGATATCCAACTTGGAAACCTTAAGGCAAACGCCTAATACGAACTTATCCTTATTTGCTAAAAGACATAAGTCTAATAAAACGACAGTATTGTCAAAGACATTAAGTAACCTCAGATCACCTGAATAACTTCCATAGCAGGAAGCAGGATGTAGCAACTTACCATGAAACTGATACTACATTTAGTATGTAACCTAACGGTGGATAGTGTTCAAAGAACCAGAATCTTATAAGGATAACCTACAGATGAGCAAGAATACAAGGAGCGAACCGAGCACCGGCTCTCACCCAATGATATTAAGCACTAAGAGCCTACGAGCCAAGGATGTTAACCACATCAGAGCCTGAGGCGCAGTAAGTTGTAAGAGAGCTTATTTAAGCCATGAGGAACTACAATTCGTAGATATGAATGGTTACCAAACCTATAACTTATATTGTGGAAAATATTGCCAGGAAAAAGGCACCAATGAGAATAATGAGATAGTACATTGGCAGGGGCGGAGAACGAACCATGCCTTTTAGGATGGGGATACCTCTCCGTGTTGTGAAGCCATGAGTGGGAATAAACCCCTCAAAAGGGCTTTCACCTGTTAGAAATATAATATGATTTTATTAGAGAATGGAAACTGTAACTTTGAGATTACCTTAGAACATACCGAATACACTTGAGTAAATAAGAAAGGCAGAAGAGACAGACCTCATATCCAATACCTAGGATTTAAGAATCAGTAATTGTTAGAGATAAACGTTGTGAGTACACAACATGGCACGTCAAATGACCAATGCTCCGAAGAGCTTGTGATTCAGTGGATGACTTCTTCAGTAACCGGTAGAATTAATAGTAGATAACGTCATAAGGATGAAATAATGCAAGGGAAATCAGCCTACTTACGAATCTGAGATTGGAGCAGAACACCTTCGTATTAAGAGTCAACTATTTTATAGCGCGGTAACACAACCGCTATACACCGGAATGAGAGGACTCCCAGTGTGTTTACACCAAGAAGGGATTGAGTATAAGGTAAGACATGAGAATAAGTGAATAAGAGGTTGCACCATTAATGGGCAACATGGTAAGGGCCAACTACCACGGTAGTAGTGGTCGTGAGTACAATAGTTAGATAAGTGGATTAAGTCATGGTGCGCGGTAAGGCGACCATTATGTATGAGCCGTCAAATATTGACACTGAGGCAATTAGATTTATGAGTTAAGACCAGCATAAGTAAGGAAATAAGATGGTAGACGACTGTGCATTGGTGCCAGTAGTCTGGACCTGGTTAGGTAAGATTTCACAGGAAGCACACTACCCATTCCTTAAGGAACTGGAAGTGCATTCCTAATAGAATGAATATGAGAAAGAAGATAAGAGGCTCAATGGAAAGAGACCTAAACTACTAAGAAATAGAATCAATACAGAATACAAAAAGGAGCTGGAGCATACCATACCCAAGAACACAGCAAATGGACTTCTCTTGATTAACTTCAAGAAGAACAATAAATGTTATTATGGAACGATGAAAGAGGAGATCGACAATAGAATACTTCATAATTAGCAATAGCTAAACGTGTGACAGACACTATGAGTTTACTAAAACGAGACGTGGGATGACTGCACCCCACAGGGGCTTGCAGGCCTGACACGCTCATTTATGAGTTAGTTGGGTAAGTAGTAATGTACCAGTAAGGTACCCCATGCATGTAGACGAGTGGTGTAAGGAACACGGGAAGTAGTCGACTCCATACCACAGACAACGACCCAAGATCAGTCAAGGCAGCCACTACCACAACAGTCGAAGAGAAGAATTCAGTTGAACCAACAACACAAAGAAAATAGAGAACAAATAATTAAGGACTATGAAATGCGAAGAACACAGATTGTTAAGTACAGACATTGGGCATGTCTTAAGCTGTAAGAGATTAAACTGTAAAGTGCAATACGCACTAAACAGTAGTTTCAGATTAAAAATCATCCTCAGACCAAAGGTCAGATGGAAAGAACGATTTAGACACTTAAGAGAACACTAAGAGTACAAACATTAGATCTCCAGGAAGACTGGATGGACAAGCTACAACTCATCAAGGCCGTGTATATATAAAGATAACATGTGACCATTGAGGGACCTTTAGTGCTAAACCATAAACACGCAAGAGAAAGATATCTGACACTGTAAAAAGGATACGAGAGGCAAATAAGCCTAAAACTATCAGAGTTGTGCAGCGGCAGCTAGCAGACCACTACCTTTGAGATTAGACCAAACTAAGTTAAGGAAACGGTATAAGTACCGTTAAGAATCTTCGATACGGAGACTAAGTCATTTCTGATCGAATTATAAGATCACATGGAAGCTAGAATGCTTGATGAGAATTAGACATCTTGAACTTATGTTCAAGGATGATATAATGCTGATTACGTGGGCGTAATCCATTTTAAGGGGGGTAGAGCGAAAACCGCTTAGCGTATGTTTGTGTACTGAGTACATAAACTACGGTGTGCATAGCACAAAATAATTTGAGAATATGTTTCATATAAACATTTTGAGATAAATTATGGTTATTGCACACAGAAGATGTGAATACCACACACGTTAAGTACCTATCTTGTTAACTCCGGTGTGAGTACAAGTTAAGAGAATTAAGGAAGAGGATTAAGGAGATTTAAGGAATAAGGAATATATGAGGTATGAGTCAATATGAGACTATGTGTGAGATAAGAATAAGATAACATTATGAGATACAATTTGATATGAGTATGAGGAAGGAAATTGTAATGCTATGAGATATAAGATGGTGAGAATTGGTATGGGACAGTTATAGAACTTAGTATGAATTTAGATCTTGAGGTAATTACTAAGAGATGAATCGGGAATGTTCGATGGACTGAGTCCACACTTTGGAGATGTATTGATTATGATTAGAAGAACTAAGAAGATAGAAAATTGGACATGAGTGAATTATCTGATGTTTGAAAATGACGTGGGAGGTGGAACTTGATTTTCTAGGGATCAAGGGAAACCGAACACAAATTGGGGTGGAAGGATAGTTCTACACTGATGCTGATCACATCATGGTGGGATGATTCCTGAAACTCCCTACCAGTGGTCACAATTAAATCACACTATGGATAGAGGCCTTAGGATAAAAATGAAATTGGAGTTGCTTGTATTTTTAATTAGAGGAATTATTCCTCACATGACCTCGTAAAAAGGATTACCTTTTTACTGAGTGTCGCCCATGAAGTCGAGGACGCACGAGCCTTTGTCTTCGGACCGGTGACATGGGGAGAGCAGAGTGTTTTGTATTCTGGCCCATGGTGATGAGGACGAATGAGCCATTGTCTACGGACCGGTGACATGGGAGAATACGTTGGAAATTATGTGAATGTTTTTAATCATTAAAAGAAACAAAGAGAATTTTGAGTGCTATACATGCTTAAGCATGTTGTGTGATATTTGAGTATAAGAATATGGCGGATCTAGTGATCCAATGAGTTTAAGTATACATAAGTATGATCTATATGATCTGAGGAATGAGGTAAGATACGTATCGTAATAAGATAAGGTGCATGGGAACTTTGGGGACAAAGTTCTTTTAAGGGGGGTGGATTGAAATACCCCAAACCTAAGTACTCTAAGTAAACATAAAATTATGATGTAGTAAGGCTAGAATATGCCTTAGAAAGATTGGTAGACAATTTAAACCAAGGAAAACACAAAAAGTGCCTTAAGGGCCATTTGGGCAAAAACGTGCTCTAAGCTTGGAGTGACTTTGATTAGCACCCAAATACCATTATAAGACTTTAGTAATATGCTAATGGACATTTTAAATCAATTAGCAAAGAAAACCAAGCTTGAAAACAAGTTAAAACACAAAATGTGCTTTAAGAAGTCTTAAAGCACATTTTTGAGAAATTGTCTTAGAATTGAGTTTTGAGTGGCTAAATGCCCGTGATTACATCTTAATCAACATGTGTACTAATTAGTATCACATTAGGAAGTCCAAATCAATGGGAAATGAAAAATTTCAGAAATATGTGCACTAATTTGTGAATAGTGACTAGTTTAGTCTTTAATCAACTTAGTTTAGTTAATTGGTCAATAAAGGCCAAACATGCCCTTATTTAACAAGGGGGCCGATTTTTGAGAGTGGTGAGTCACCACATGAGTCATTCAATTAAAGAAAAGAAGAGGGAAATAAGTAAAGTTACTATTTGCTTTATAAAAATAAAATATCTCTTATAAGCTACCTTTTCTTCTTCTCTCTCCTCATTTCTCTTCTTCCCACGGTTTCACCATCTTCTTCCTCCCTTCATTCACGTAGGAGCAGCACCCATGGCACCACCACCTTGCTTTGGCAACAACTTACTCATTTTATCTCCAAATCAAAAACTAAACACATATTTTTCTTAGTTAGGCCAAGACCTATCTTTCCATCTTTTCAAATCCTTCAAAGCTCCATTTTGGTGCCAAGAGGAAACTCCATTGATGGAGGAAAATCAAGTTTGAAGAGCCCATTTGGTTCTCCATTCATTCAAGGTAAGGAAAATGTAAGAAAAACCAAGTTTCCATCACTTCCTTACATGGCCGAAAATTACTACTCATGGGGCCTTGTTTTTATGCCTTGTTCTAGCTTGATTTATTCACCAAGGACTAGTGGAGGTCCTATTTCATTCAATGCCAAAGTCTATCTTGAGACTTCAAAGGTAATCATCCACTTTTATGCCTTAGAACACATTTCTAACCTAGGGTTTCATTCCTTGAGGTTAGTGTATTGTTTAGTACTCATGTGAGTCATTGAATATTGGTTAGAACATTGGCAAAGGAAGTTTAAGTGATGGCCGATAATCATGCAAGAAGAAGGTCTAAGAGGAAGATAAAATAAGCTTGAGAAAATAAGGTAAATTACTTACCTAATGGTGGTTTAAGTTTTAAGGAATGAGTTTTAAATGAGTACCAATGTGGCTTAGAGCTTACGTTGTGTATTGGGTTATATAACCTAAGAAAAAGAACTTAAACAAGCTTATGAACTTTTGACTAAGGAGCCAATGGGAACGAGTTAGTAAGATAAGTTTAAGATGAGTTTTGAGAGCATTATAACTACTATGAGCTTGATGGGTGTATTTGCAGGTTGAAAGCTTCGATATGTGGGAAATTCAGTGTTTAAGTTTAAGTCATTTAAGGGCCTAAGAGCCATGTCATTTAAGAGCCTTAGTGCTATACAATTTAAGATTATTGCAATATGTTGAGTTTGTTGTGAATGAGTTGGATTGCGTGAGAAAATAAGATGAGAAAGGACTTGGTGTGTGTGAGATTATTGTGTGAGAAAACAATGCATTTGGGCATGAGAATATACTAGAGAAGCTATGACGAAATTTGAGTAGAAAATAAGTGTTTAGGTGATGGTGGTGAATTAATATGACCTAGGATTTACTAGGAGTCATAAAAAGGAATTTGAGTGGAAATGAGTTAACTAAGGAGTTCTTGAGGCTTAGAATGGCCTAGAGTTGTCTAGGAGGAATTAGAGGTTAGGTGGGTGTATTAAACACACCAAAATCATGTGATGAGGAATGCTAAGACTTGAGCAAAGATTTGGATGGAAAGGTGTATAATGCTTTAAGGTGATTTAGGTATGAACTAGAGAATAAAACAATGAGGAGTTTGGATAGCTTGTGTAAGTGTGATGATGCTAGTAGTGGACTAATGAGGTTTAGTTTAGATGTTAATGAGTGGACTTAGGTGATGGAAGAGAAAGGTGTGGGAGAATGTTGTCAAATGTCAAGGAAAATGACTAGGAATGTAAAAGAGCGTATGATCATGAGGGTGGTGAATAAGATGCATAAAAGAGGTGGAAATGTCTAAGGAGGGTGTTACATGGTCAGGGTAAATGAAGAACCATGTCAAGGTGTTAAGGTAATGGAAAGCAATGTATGAGTAAGCTCAAGAGTTTAGGAGTGATGAGTAACAAATGAAAAGAAGAGAAATTGTGCATGGACATGCAAGATGACCTTGGAAGGTTTAACAAAGCAAAGATGGAATGTAATGATGTTAAGGAGGAGTTATATTGATTGGGAAGGAAACACTTTGGATAGTTAGAGTTTTAGACAAAAATTACATGTTGGGAAAAATAAGGAAATGACTAACAAGTGTTAGAAATTCTTGTAAGGATTGATAAAATGGTTAAGGAGGTTTTAAAGGATGTTCTAAGGTGAGTTTAAGAGCCTATATGGTATTAAGACATAATGGGACACTTGTGGAAGAGTTGGGCATTTTTGCAAGAAAGGAGATAAGTGTTTAAGGGTGTAGAAGATGAATATATAGGCCTGTCCGAACACATCCGTCCGAATTTGGAAGCTCGGACATGCCCTGTTGCGATCAGAATTTTTGAGTCTCGGCTAGAGTCCGAACTACCGTCCGGACTTAGATGTTCGGACACCTGAAATTCTTTCTTTGATTTTTCCTCGACCATGTCCGAACTTAAGGAAGTTCGGACACACGTCTGGTTGCACCCTTTTGAGTCTCGACTTGCGTCCGAACTTGGTAAGCTCGGACACAAGTTCGGACGCAGTGCTGTTTTGACCAAAAACTTTGTTTAAGGTTAGGAAATGATATCCAATGGTGGGGATTGATATGTAATGATGATATAAGGTTGTTTAAGACATGTTGGGTGGGTAACAATGATAATTAAGTGGGTGAATAAGTATAAGTTATGAGGAGAAGTGATTCACTTAAGATTAAGTTTATAAGAACTTAAGTGGTGTTAGATGGGGATCATTAGTGACTAAGTGAGTTAAGTAAGTTAGTTTTATTGGAAAAGTAATTAACAACCTAAAATTGAATGAATGTTTTAGGGTTTGAGAATTTGGACTCCAAAGAAGAGTAAGCAACCGAACGACCAACGGTGAACGGTACAGTTCTTCTTGTGACCTGCTTGCTAACGAGGTGTCCCTCGGCTTGTGTGCTATTTGTTTCTGTGTGCTCACTAAACAAGATAAAGCATGCAACCGGGATATTATGTTTATTGTATTGTTGTGTGATGTTTGAAAACTAACACAACATACCGTGAGAACTTACTAACCAACGTTTAGTAAGGAAATGAGTGAGACTAAGGAACGCTCCCTAATATGGGTTGATATAAACCGAAAGAGGTTAACCAACAAACATGGTCTTGAGACTACTACTAACTGGAACTTGAGTGAGGAAATCCGGGACTGACTCCGGTCATGCATGCTAAGGAAAAGGTGGTCGGTATCTATAGCAGATCCGACTTCCGCTTAAGGACTTGTCTTCGGACTTGTAGCCTAGGGCCGGTTGCCGGCTCAGCTACGCTGGACTTCCGTCCAGGGTAGGTGGCATTAAGATGGTGCGGTGGGATCACCTAAATCCCAGGTTTGGACTTAGGATACAACCATTCCCTTCCAGGAACGGTTTGTATACTGAGAATAAGTTAAGATTAAGATTAAGGTAAGGTTAAGATAAGTTGCAACCATTCCTTTTTAAAGGATGGTTTGTATTATTAAGACTAAGATAAGCTACATCCACTCCTTTTTAAAGGGTGGTTGTTACTAAGATTAAGATAAGACTAAGATTGAGGTGAGATAAGGATGGACTGAGATTAAGAGGAAATACAACTCAAGGAGTTAAATAATTAACTCTCTAATTAAGGGAACACATCTAAGTCGTTCATTGGGTGTGAACTTTGATTGTTCATATTTGGTTTGTTGTTTACTGCACTTACTATTATGTTGTGCATCTAATCAACCTCCATGCTATCGACAATTAGTCGTCGTAGCCACGTTAGCTTGGGGGCCAAGAGAGGATCGTACCAGCATTCGTGCTGACCCCCTTTAGGGGCTGTTTTTACTACACAGGTGAACATCAGGAGGCGGCCGTCGCGAGAGTAAGAAGGGGTACAAGTGTGAAGGGTTAAGTGTGGCCTACGACTTGTGCATGTACACTCGTATGGCAATTGAGTTAGTAAGATGTATAGGATATGAGGGGATTGTAAGAAGGAAATGTAATTGGTTAAGGTTGTTGTACTAATGTTCGGTATATTTTGTAGTCAGACCGTGGCAAGGTCCTGGTGTGTAAAGAATTCCGCTGTGACGTGTATATATATATGCTGTTAAGTTGCGGGACCACGTTTGGGTTGAGTTGGGGTGTTACACCTAAACACATGGCCGTAAACATAACATAAACATAGTCATAAAATGACATTAAAATACCCACAAATTATATATTATACACGGCCTGTTTCAGATTTTCCTCTTAACTCTTAAAAATCATTTTTCTTTCACTTTTAACTTATAAACTTGACTTTAATAAGTCATTAGCACCTAGATTCACCAACCAAACATAAAACCATTATTTCCTACACATTTACAAGGTTTAAACAGCACCTATACCATTACACATTATCGGCTATAATATATACTACAAGAAAATAGTCTTTTAAGCTTTAAAAATGGTTTTAATGGTTCTTACCTTGTATTAAATCAACCAAGGAGTCCACGCAACTCCTATATGCTTTTGGTACTGTACAAATACAGACCTTAGGTTGGATTTTATTTTATTACATTTGCTTAACTATGAACAAGCTTTTAAAGCTTAATTAAGGATTTTACCTCTTTGAACTTTGTTTTTCCTCTTGGAAATTATCTCAGCACTTCATGAGCAGCACAAGGACCATTCGGCCACATTTAAACCATGAACAAAAGTTTAGTTAGTGATTTTTCCCAAATGACAAGTGTAAGGAGTTTTTAAGCAAGATTAAGGAGAGATTTTACCTTGCAGTTTTGAGAGGTGTTATCTATGGTTCTAGGCCACCTAATACAGTAGTAAGGAGTTTAGTTTCTGTAGGAAAATGATGGAAGAGATTAAGGCTTGAAAAGCCATGGAAATCCATGATTTTACCTTGATTTGGAGCCGTTTTTAGATAGGTTTTGAAGCAGCTCTTTGGCTAAATGAAGAGGGATGGAAACACCCTTCAAATGGGTGTAAAAAGGAGTAGAAAAATAGGTAAGTAACAGATCATTCTCGAACTTAACACTTAAGAGAGGTAAAAAGGTGTTTTAAGGCATTTTTCCTTACCTTAAGGTTCTTTAGAGGTTCCCCTAGCCCTTGGGTTGGTCTTGGACGTGACTGGGGTCCTCCAAGGGTGTGTTGGTGCCTTAGATACAGTAAGAAGCATTAAATTCGGCTATATACCCAAATAGAAGAAGGAAGATGTCTTGGAGCACATTTTTCTTACCTTTGCTTACCAATCTGATTATCTCGAGTTTAAACCCTTCAATGGCCCATACTCTCTTATAAAATCAGTTAGAATGATAGAGGAAGAGTGGGTGATGATTTTGGTGCTAGAAAATTGAGTTTTGGTGGTGAAATGAGCCTTAAAACTCCATTAGAGCTTAAGGTATGTTAATGGAGGTTGAAGGTGGTAAGGGAGGAGGATGAGCTAGGTTTAGAGAGGGAGAAGCGACTGAGAGTATGGTCAAAGAGGATGGGGACGGCTGACTTGGGTATTAGTATAGAAAAAATCTTCCTTAGGTAATTTAGGTGTGTAAGAGATATTTGTCTCTTTTGTTGCTTTCTTATTAATTCCTTTGTCTTCTAATGTCATGGTGTGATTCTTATGTCTCCTTGGCAGTATATACATCCAAGACAATCAGGATTTGTTGGGAGGAATTCATCTTGTGTGAGAGAGATGAGAGGAAGAGTGTGAGAAAGGTGTTTTGCTTTTTTCCTCATTGGGAATGCCTTGTCATCCTTTGTCTTTTGTCCCATGCAGCTTATATCTGATTTTCCAAGCCTTGTAGCCGGCCACATAATGGAGGGGGGACCATTTACAATGCTAGCTTAATATTACAACCTTATGTTTGTACATTTGTGACTTAATTTATGTGTTAGGTGGTAATATGTGTTATTATGGTATTAAGGTGTGTATATAGGTGGTTGTTGTGTTAAATAATTTGTTTGTCTATATAAAATGTTTTACATATATTAATGAGTGTTATTTATGATATTTAGTACATGCACTAATGTGTTACATGTAGTATTGACTTTAGGAGTTGGTTTCTCCTTAATAATGTTCTCTCTTTGACTAGAGATTTAATGTATAGTTTGGTGTCCATCATCGACTATATGTTTATATACTAATGTTGATAATGAGTATTACTCATTAGATGGATATTTTATTTAATTCCTTATTAATTAAGGTAATTAATGTTTGGGGTATTTCATTTAATATATAGTTTGGTGTCTATTTTGGACTATATGTTTATACACTAATGTTTATAATGAGTATTACTCATTAGATGAATATTTGGTAATTATAACCTTCATTTGATTTAATTCTTTATTAATTAAGGTAATTAATGTTTGGGGTATTTCAGTCTACCCCCCTTAAAAAGACTTCATCCCGAAGTCTCGTCTCTAATCAATTGGTCATATATAATCTAGTTCCATGACTAGTATCACTCCTAGGGATCATGTCCCTAATCTTCATATCTCAAAGTGCTGTAAGTGCACATAATATCTCATAAGCATAGTGCATTAAAGGCACTTCTACTTTATCATGCGAAAATAGAAATCCACACACGGTGCAACTCAAGTGCACGGCACAATATTCACACATCCACACATGGTGCAACCCAAGTGCACAATACCATATTGTTTCTTTCAATTTCCACATAGGGATATATATCTATCACAAGTATCACCAAGGATACATCATAAACAAATGTATTCACAAACATAATTGAGTATCTCATAGGATACATGACACACATACAAGTGCACAAATGCGCATACAAACAATTACAACTAAGTATGCCCCGCATACGTACCACAAGCACACCATTAATGACACAAAAATCTGGTATACGCCAGTGCACGCCAAGAGGCTCTACCCCCCTAAAAAAGGGTTACGCCCCGTGACCCCCAAAGTATTCAACAGCCGCTATAAGAAGAGCGCTGGATACTTGGCTCGTATAGAGTCCTCCAACACTCATGTGGCCTCTTCTGCCTCATGGTTTGACTAAAGACCTTTGACCTTTTAATGGTCTTGGTCTTGGTCTCCCTTATTTTCGTATCGGGGATAAGGAGTGAAGTCTTCTCTTATCTGAGAGACGGGTCTAATTCTAGCCTTTTGGGCTTGAAAATATGTGGAGAGTGAGATGCGTACTTCTCTAGCTGGAAAGCGTGAAGTATTTTGTGCGCTCTCTCAAACACGTTGTAATGGGCCCACTCGCTCCGTAGTGAGGTGCAGACCCACAAACATAGGGTTTAATTAGCCATTTTTCATTCTTATGGATGTATTATGGATTGCTTATTAGTAGCAAGTTATTGCTGACCCCGTTCCAATGTGACGGCGCTATACACGGTCTTTCTTATGCTTTTGGAAACAGAGGTATCTTAATCGGAGTGGTATCTTTATTGTACGTGCTCAATTAGATTTCATTTGCCTATCCCGATATTCCGGATTACTAGCGCATGTGCGCGTATTATATCTTCAAATGTTCCTTGTGATCTCGTGTCTCTAGGTTGTTTTGTTCTAGAGTAATACGTTAGTTGTAGTATTTGTTAGGTACTTCCCGTTAATGTATGTTGTGTTTTCTCGTTTGTCGGCCTAACAACAATATTTGTATTATTTGCCCTACGCTTCTGCTGGGGAAAATTCATTTGTATTGTTTATTTTCGTGTTATGCTTCCTTCAGCATCCAATGTGGGTATGCTCTATGGCATTGAGGCAGTTGCGTCTAAGTTTATTTTATATCTTTCTCACGTTGGTTTACCATGAGTGTATATGTACATTTATGAGTCTCCACGTGGGTGTGTAGCGTTGACAGCTTTATTCACTTGGAGTGTATTTTTGAATGGTCTAGACTACTGTAGTCTGCCTTTACAATAATTTTGTTCCACATTATTGAGTTTTATGCGAGTTTTACTCATCTAATTCGTGCCAACGTGTTTATTTCTAATGGCTACTTATAATGGTCGCTTGTGTGCGTACCATATCATCGTCGATTCGACGGTTATTGGTTGTTGTAACACTTGCTTTATGGCTTAGGGCATCTGCTAGTATACTAGCTATGCCTTTCTTTTATCAATTAGTAGTATGTTTATGTTTAACCCCTTCTTTGGGTGAAAATGTAGCATTGCTCTTACTCTTGGGCATGTGGTGATTGTTATGTCATACAGTATTGCTTCGTGCTTTTTGTTTGGAGAATAGTTCTCTTTATGCCCCTTTATCGGGTGGCAGCTATCATCATTATGTAGGTTCCTTCTGGATGGCAAGAATTGTGCCATTATGGACTCTTGGTCCTTATTAGGATTTCACCTATTTACTCGCCCATTTAATAGGTACTCATGCATTCGTCGTTTAGTTGTCTATTAGTTATCTCATCTTTCGGGAGGTTTCCTTTTATACTATTGTATATTAATCACTCCTTTATGGAGTCACAACTTTAGTCGTGTTGTATCTAGGGTTTTTGGTTCCTCTAGTCTCTTTCGTTAAACTGAGACCCTTCTTGTTAATTCATTCGAGGTGGTTATTTACACTGATCTGGATTTATATCACTAACCTTGGCGTGAAATTGACTACTTCTCGTTTTCCTTACACTACTTGTCTAGATGTACGGGATACCCTACTGATAAATTATTACTTATTTGACTATCTTTGAAATAAGTCTGGCAAGCCCACATTTGTTTTTACATATTCATAGTGACTGTAACACTGTTACAATTTTGTGGAATATTCATTTGCCAATCTCTTTCTTAAACTGTATCGGTGTGTCCCCAAAGGATTTTTCTTAGGTCCACTGGGTCTCTTGCCTAATGGGTATGATTACGTATTTTATGTTTAGTAAGTGTTTGCAATATTGCGTCCGAGTAGTTCGGTTTACACTGTAACTGTACGAGGTGGTTTTTCTCCTTTGCCATTGTTTTCGACATATGTTCGCTAATGTCTTAAAGGGGTTCATTCAACCACCTGTATTGACAAGTCATTGTTGACCTTTGTTTAATAAGTTCTTTATTGGAGTGTTTGTGTGTCGACTCCAAATTACTGTTATCTAGTTTCTGTAAGCGCCGTCTGGCGGTTGTTTATTATTTCTCGTTCTTGTATTTTACAGGTTGTTTGTGTTGTTTGTGGTACGCGTTTTTGTTCTTCTAACTTCACCCTATTTCCTGGGTTTTATCATTTGTTGTAATCTCGGACTCCGTGGTGAAGGTTGTGTTTCCTTCTTTTATGGAAATCCTTGTTGTAGTTTGGTTTCAATTGGTTTTCACCATTGGTCGTTTCGTTTTAGATTTTGTTTCCCTTGTGTCATACCTTGGAAAGGTAGTCGGAGGTGGCAATTCCACTCTCCTGGACTCATGTCCTTCTAGTAGAACTTTGGTTATATTCACCTAGGTTTGCGCCTTACAGTGTTAGACCTCATGTCTTGTATTATTGTTTAAGTTGTTGTCATTGTTTAACTTACGTAATCAGCATCATTGACATTCGTCACTGTAATAAATGACATGTCTTAAACACTTACTTCTCTTTTGTCACCTATGGTATGGTGGTACACCGGTGGCAATAGACATTCTTTTTACTTGGGAATTCGTTCTAGTGATCAGTGTGATCAGCTGGGGTAATAATTTATTTTCCTGTCTTGACATTTATTCGTTCTTGTTGGTCATGGTACTCCTTTGTAAGGGTAGTACCTTGGATGTTAATTGTTTAAGCAGTCAATGCCAATTTGCGTTCGTGGCTGCAATTGGTTTAAGTAATATCCGTGTTACGGTATAATGGGTCCAATCATTCTCTTGTCATGGTCATCGTGTTCGTCGACGCTATGGTAGGTTATTGCTCAGGCTTTTTGCCCTTGTTATTCTTACTGGAGGTAGTGATACTTGTGGTTTCCATCTTGATCCTATTGTGGATTAACAGGTTTTCCCCTTTTTTCTAGGTATTTATTGCGTATTGGCGTGTGCCGTTATGGGCATAGTGTTGGCCCTAATTGTTACGCGGTCATTTTTCCACCATAATTCCCTATATATGTTCGGGGTTGAATTGTTATTCATAAATATTCTTACTTGGTACCTTATGGTTACATTGGATGTGTTCTAGCTGTTTGCAGCTGGTATACTTTGGTTCCTTGTCTATTCCTATGTGATTAATTGTAACCAATTGTAGAGAGTTTCAGGAATCATCCGACCCTGATGTGATCAGTATCAGTGTTGAACTATCCTTCCACCCCAATTTGTGTTCAGCTTCCCTTGACCTGTACCGGATCAAGTTCCACCTCCCACGTCAATTTCAAATCATTAAATAATTTATCAACACGTTATGGTGTTTGGCTCATGAGCCGATGTTAACTGTTCATTAATGTTTAATTGGTGTAGTTTGTTACAAGGTTGGTGTATGCCCTTTAGTTGCAGTAGTCGGACTCATCGGGTCCTTCTGAGGTTTGTAGGCCTTATGTTTTTAAGGGTTGTATTACCCTAATTTATGACAGACTGTATTTATGGTGTTTGTACGAAGGTCGTACGACTATTTAATGGTTACAGGTGGCCATGGTGTTGCATCTGCGGTCCGCATGGCCTGTAGACTACAGTTGTAGTCGTCGTTACAGTGGTAGTTACTGTTGCAATTATAGTTGCAGTTGCAGTTATAGTTGTAGTGGCAGTTGTAGTTGCAGCACTTGTTGTAGCAAGTGCGCGAGGTAGGCGGAATCGTTAATTTATTGCTCTTCATAGTGCTTGCTGTTAGCAAGTGCGCCAGGCAGGTTGAGTTATTGGTTTTATAATTGTTGGTCTCGTTGACGCTTCAGTCATTCGAGTAGTTTAGATGGTTTGTCTTGAAAGGTGTAGCATTGGAGTTATTTCGGTCCGTTATGGTATGATAAGTTTTCTAGGGTAGTTCTAATTCTGGGTGCTCTGAGTTGGACTCTTTTTTAGTACCGTTTTACTTCTTCTTGGTAGAAGGAGGTTCTTGATGCATACTCTCATGCATTTAATATATTAAGTTAAAGGTGTGCGGTTACCTAGATCGCGCTGCGTACTAGTACCAGCGCCTAAGGTTCCTACAAAATTCATGGTATTATGCCCCTGGTGACTCCTTTCCCCTTCTAAGTGCTCTTATCAGCTGGGGTCTGCTCCGCGTAGCTACCTTGTGGCGCTTCAGGTCCAGCAGATGAAGTACTATAGTGTCCTTGGTACGACATTCCTCTTCTCGAGTGTTGTACTATAGTAATTTTAGGAGTTTAGATCATAAGTTCATATAGTCATTGCAATTGTAGGTCTGGTTCCTCTGAACCTGCTAGGTTGTATCGGGTTGAAGCTATCCCTTTCCGTGAGATAGTTCTAGGTGGTCATTGGTTTCGTATGTTATGCATTTTTGATAGTCTTCTGAGACTCATTTTTTTCTATCTTTCGGTCTTCACATGCATCGTGCGTTCTTTCTTCGGGTTAACTGGACAGGGTTTCGGTGTCTATTTACAAGCCGACCCATTTGTCCTATGGATTCTTATCCTTCTTCACAGTAAGGTTGGATGTATATTCTTCACTGCGTGTTGGTACGCTTCTAGAGGGTACAAAATTTGTCAGGACCCCCGGTCCTTAGGCATTCATTGTATCACAGCTTTTCTGTCTGTCTTGATGTCACAGTAATTATAGCAACCGCATCGGTCTTCCGAATAGAAGGGATTCTTCTGTCTCCTTGGCGCCATCCATTGCATTGCTTTTATAGGTGATGCTCGAGGTGTGGGCAGCGGCGGGTGGGGTACCACTGTTGTTTTCCCGGGATGTTCTTCCATCAAGCTGGCGCGGTGACTGTCGTCTCAACGCTGTTCGGGGTTGCAGGACCTCCGTCACCCCCGTCATGCCTCTTCTTGACACCAGTAATACGCTATGTCGTATCATTACTCGGTAGCTTCCCATATAGCATTCAATCACACAAATATGCCATTAAGGCTAATATTGTCACGGATTCAGTGTTAATAAGATTCTGGTTCACTTAAGGCTGGATGTCTCGTACCTCACAGACGTTTCCTGTATTCCCATAATCCTAAGCTCACTGTCTTAATCCTAATATCTCGTCATCAGAGCGGTACTCCGCTCTAATACCACTTTTTGTTACACCCCTCACATTTAACGTGTAATAATCACTCTCGTAGTATAATTAAAGACGTCTCACAGCGGAAGTTAAACACTAATAATTCTCACTCGGGTGTCACATGCCATTACTCGCCCATGCGAGTAAAGAAGCAGAAAGGGAACATAACAACACATCGACAATAATTAACCGCAGTGATGAACGAGATATATACTACATCATCCTAAGTTTAAACTAATACAGAAAGTAAGTGAGCATCTAAGGTAATCCCAATGTTTACCTCGTACTGAATATAAACTAATTCTGAAAGTGCAATAAATAAATGAGTAACGTCATTGATGACCGTGAAGACCCGCACTCCGGCTTCATAGCTCGATTAAGTGCTGAAATGTGGGTGCCATAAAGGCTCGGCCAACTGCTGCTATGCTAAATGTGATCCTAGACCCTTTAGGCCACATAGGTCGTTTTAGCCATCTTGATTAACATGGGGTTCATTTCATGTTGTACCGTTTACATGCTTATAACATAACTGCAAATACGGAATTAAAACACACAACAGGTATTCAAACATTCACACATCAAGACATGCTATTACGACATTTATAATTGAACAATTAAATTTGAATCGACAATAATGTAAGAGTTAGCTGAAGTCTAGTTAGTCTCACTTGTTTATTTCCATCACATGAAGCCCCGCTCCCAACAATCTCACATAAACATACGGGTGTCATGTTAAAGACAAATTCCCGTTTAACCTCACACTTAAATATTTTGGACAGTAGTCCGGTGCCATCTATAGTGGGCAGATCGGCTCACTTTTCTACAGTGGTAGATGTCCATTAGGTTGAAGCCTTGGTATGGTGCCAACGGTAGCACACTTCGATTAACGATCGTATCCGACTCGTTAGATAAACTAGAGTAGACCCTAAACGGGTGTTAAAACTCTAGTGATCACTATACGCAACCTGCTGGGACGTATGCAGACCAGGATTTAGGAACATTGTTTCATTAATAAATTATCACACTCTCTTAAGTTTCCGTATTTTAATTAGTCTCCTGGAGATTCAATCTCGTTATTGGAGAAAACACATTTTTATTGGATGCCCTATTGGGTCTTACATATAACCTAGAAATCTGCTATGTGATGTTCAAAGGTCGAGTCATCACTCTAGAGACGGTTAATACCGGGTCTCTAAACTAAGTTCCTCACTTAGTGTGTTAGGAGTTGTTTACTCTCACAAGATAGTATCCAGAGTCTCTCCCAAAAGTTCATACACAATTAGGGTGATAATCAGTATCACTTGTCCGAACGACGTACGCGCACAGTTAATAAACGCTTTGGCTATTGGAAAACATAAGCACATACAAACACATGCATAACATTTATTTATCTAACATGCAAGCACACAGTTACGTCCGGAACCCAAGGAAACCATCGGAGTTTTCAGACCACACATTTACATACCGTTCACCGTTGAGCAATGCTAGCGTGATGATCCACACCTATCCTCTAGCAAGCCCGTAACTCGTATCTAATAGTTCGTACCTCTGGAATACGTGACTCTAATATCAGTGTCTATATTACGAGTCTACTTAACCATCATAGACTGGTTCTAATATTTTCCCTGTAATTATACCCTTAACCGGTTATTGTTTGGCTCGGGTTTGTATTAAGTCTCGGGATTTAATTTAACCATACTCTATAGTTGTAAGAGTATAATATTTCGTAACGTAATAATATTCATTACTTAAGGATTAGATTCCTAGTAACCCATACCATTTATCAAGGTTATTTGACCCTTGTATATTTACATACACACACATACATATTAGTCTCTATATAAATATATATACATAGTTCTTTGTTATACTTGTTCGACCAAATTATATTCCACTTATATATTTATATACCCATATTCGTATGTATTGATACATAAATATTTATACTCATACAATAGTCCATCGTTATACTTTACTTGACTAAGCTATATTCTAACTCTTAGTTACATATTATTTTATATGTCGGTCAACTTAACCACTTGTTCAACTTGTGGTGATTTGGTCAATCTATTTTGACTTGATCAATGTTACAAGTCATTGTTTCATTATATCAAATATTTATTTATCAACTCATACTATATCATATTATAACACTTATAATCAGGTTTCCAAATCTACGATTCCCCCCACATTAACCCTATATGATTTATCAATCATATTATATTTTTCACCTTACATTATAAATTCATATCATGTGAATTATAAGGTTTTCCATAATGCTTTTATTCATAATTTCATGTGGAGTACACATTTATTTGTTTGTGTCTTTTATTCACAAATCCCTTATTAATAATTCATCTTAATGTTATACAAGGTATTTTACACATTGTCACCTTCCTTGTATTATAAGGTTTCTTATCATATATTATACACCCCAATTTCTAACTTAACCCATTATTCTATGTGATTATTTATAAGGTATATTTATACCCCATTAATCTCTTTATGATATACCCTCTTATACTTTAACATAAGGTCACATTATATCATCCTAAACTTTATAATATATCATTCATTGTTTCTGAAAATTCCAAACCAACCTTATACTTTCGGCATTTTAATATTCCTCCCCTTTCATTTTTGATTATTTATAAAACCACCCCAAACATTATTCTTGTTACATTTCTAACCTTATTTAATTATAATCTAAGATCCCAATACATTATAATATACAAACATATACATAGATATATAATTTCGAACAGCACCCTATTATTTTTTCCAGATTTATTCTTTTCACCCACAACTTCTTTTAATTACATGATACCCCTCTTTATTTTATAAACTTACAATTTAATAACAAAACATTATATTATACACTTTAACTTATTTAATTCCAAAAACTCCCAAAATAATGTTATAAATTTCCGAACAGACCCTAGGCTGTTCCAATATTATTTTCCACCCCTATTTCAGTTATTTACATAATAACCCCATAAGTTTTATAAATGTTACATTTTAATACTTAAACCATATATTATAACACTTAGTTTATTAAATTACCAAAATCAACCTAAAATACACCAAAATTATGTACAGACCGCTACTGGTCATATTAACCTCATTCCAGCCCTTAACTTTTGAAAATTACATAAACACCCCAAATAGTTTTATAATTTTCATTTTTAACTTAATACTTGATTTAAGTTACCAAATCAATTACTTATTTTTTCCAACTTGGTCAAACACCATATATGGTCATGGTTGACCCTCCAAACATCCGTTGACCACCATTTATCAGTAATTACGAAAATACCCATATTATCTCTCTAGTTTTACATTTAAGTGCTTAAACTTTATAAAAATTCGGTTTTAATTATTGTTTAGCACCCTAAACTTTATTTATTTACGGTTTGACCCACTTGGCAAGTCTTATGTTCATTTTAACATTTATAAAGTTTATAAACCATGATATAACTTTATATTTAATTTATGTTACACCTAAATTCATCATTATTCATCCAAAATGTTCCTAGGTGAATTTGTTAACTAAAATTACAGCTTTGCACCAGAAACATGTTTAATTAATTTAACCACCCATAAAGTTAATAATTTAATATTTAAAGCCTTTAATAACTATAATAAAAATGGCCTAAACACATGGCCTTAAACATAGTCATAAAATGACATTAAAATACCCACAAACTATATATTATACACGACCTGTTTCAGATTTTTCTCTTAACTCTTAAAAATCATTTTTCTTTCACTTTTAACTTATAAACTTGACTTTAATAAGTCATTAGCTCCTAGATTCACCAACCAAACATATAACCATTATTTCCTACACATTTACAAGGTTTAAACAGAACCTATACCATTACGCATTCTCGGCTATAATATATACTATAAGATAATTGTCTTTTAAGCCTTAAAAATGGTTGTAAGTGTTCTTACCTTGTATTAAATCAACCAAGGAGTCCAACCAGCTTCTATGTACTCTCGGTACTGTATATAAACAGACCTTAGGTTAGATTTTATTTTATGACATTTTCTTAACTATGAACAAGCATTTAAAGTTTAATTAAGGATTTAACCTCTTTGAACTTTGTTTTTCCTCTTGGAAATTATTTCAGCAATTCATGGGCAGCACAGGACCATTCGGCCACATTTAAACCATGAACAAAAGTTTAGTTAGTGATTTTTCCCAAATGACAAGTTTAAGGAGTTTTTATGCAAGATTAAGGAGAGATTTTACCTTGCAGTTTTGGGAGGTGTTATCTATGGTTCTTGGCCACCTAATACAGTAGTAAAGAGTTTAGTTTCTGTAGGAAAAGGATTGAATAGATTAAGGCTTGAAAAGCCATGGAAATCCATGATTTTACCTAGATTTGGAGCCCTTTTTAGATGGGTTTTGAAGCAGCTCTTTGGCTAAATGAAGAGGGCAGGAAACACCATTCAAAAATGGGTGTAAAAAGGAGTAGAAAAATAGGTAAGTAACTGATCATTCTCGGACTTAACACTTAAGAGAGGTAAAAAGGTGTTTTAAGGCATTTTTCCATACCTTAAGGTTCTTAAGAGGTTCCCCTAGCCCTTGGGTTGGTCTTGGACGTGACATGGGTCCTCCAAGGGTGTGTTGGTGCCTTAGATACAGTAAGAAGCATTAAATTTGGCTATATACCCAAATAGAAGAAGGAAGATGTCTTAGAGCACATTTTTCTTACCTTTGCTTACCAATCTGATTATCTCGAGTTTAAACCCTTCAATGGCCCATACTCTCTTAGAAATCAGTTAGAATGATAAAGGAAGAGTGTGTGGTGAATTTGGTGCAAGAAAATTGAGTTTTGGAGGTGAAATGAGCCTTAAAACTCCATTAGAGCTTAAGGTATGTTAATGGAGGTTGAAGGTGGTAAGGGAGGAGGATGAGCTCGGTTTAGAGAGGGAGAAGAGACTGAGAGTATGGGAAAAGAGGATGGGGATGGCTGACTTGGGTATTAGTATAGAAAAAATCTTCCTTAGGTAATTTAGGTGTGTAAGAGATATTTGTCTCTTTTCTTGATTTCTTATTAATTCCTTTGTCTTCTAATGTCATGGTCTGATTCCTATGTCACCTTGGCAGTATATACAGCCGATACAATCAGGATTTGTTGGGAGGAATTCATCTTGTGTGAGAGAGATGAGAGGAAGAGTGTGAGAAAGGTGTTTTTGCTTTTTTCCTTTTGGGAATGCCTTGTCATCCTTTGTCTTTTGTCCCATGCAGCTTATTTCTGATTTTCCAAGCCTTGCAGCCGTCCACATAATGGAGGGGGGACCATTTACAATGCTAGCTTAATATTACAACCTTATGTTTGTACATTTATGACTTAATTTATGTGTTAGGTGGTAATATGTGTTATTATGGTATTAAGGTGTGTATATAGGTGGTTGTTGTTTTTAAATAATTTGTTCGTCTATATAAATGTTTTATATATATATTAATGAGTGATATTTATGATATTTAGTACATGCACTAATGTGTTACATGTAGTATCGACTTTAGGAGTTGGTTTCTCCTTAATAATGTTCTCTCTTTGACTAGAGATTTAATGTATAGTTTGGTGTCCATCTTGGACTATATGTTTATATACTAATGTTGATAATGAGTATTACTCATTAGATGGATATTTGATTTAATTCCTTATTAATTAAGGTAATTAATGTTTGGGTTATTTCATTTAATATATAGTTTGGTGTCTATTTTGGGCTATATTTATACACTAATGTTTATAATGATTATTACTCATTAGATGAATATTTGGTAATTATAACCTTCATTTGATGTAATTCCTTATTAATTAAAGTAATTAATGTTTGGGGTATTTCATTTCTAAAATAGTTAAGTGCAAGGAGGTCTTCTACCTAATTAATGAGGTAATTAAGTGAGTTATTTAAATAAGGAAGAAAACCGTTATTTTCCTTTTCCGGACCATTTAATCATGTTAGTCATTTCGTGGAGCGTGGGTAGTTCTCAAAGTTTGAACGAGCGTTCTTCCTCTCTCTCCCTCTCTCTCTAGTTCTTCCTTTGCTAAGAATCCTGGTGCTACTGTTGCAATCAGTTGCAGACCTGTGTTGCTGGATTTTCCTCGTTCCGTTATCAGGTTTGTTCTGCTGAATTCTGGGCTTCGTCGGCTTTCTCCTCCCTTCTCGGTTTACTGATTTGAATCCTTCGAATGTTGTTAGATCAGTGTTTGTGTATGGCGTTCGGTCGGAGGTCAGTTCGGGGCTGCTGTAGTTGATCGGGTGGTGATTTTGGGACTGTCGACTTCAGGTTTGTGTTGCAGATTTGAGACTGCGTTGTTCTGGGCTTCTCCCTTCGTTTTCTGATTTTGGATTGTCTTTGTGGGAATTTAGTGACTGTTGGTCTGGGCCGGAATGTTGCTCTGCGTGGATTGCACCTGCTGTCTCAGTCCGTTGTTTTCTTCTGCTAATCGAGGTATGTGGTGGCTTGATTCAATTTGGAAGTTCAGCCATAGGGAGTTTCAAGGTATACGTTCTGAATTGTGTTGTGATTTGGGTTGCGTTTGGCATTTTCTAAATGGTTAAACCCCTGTGGTATTCTGTGTTTAAATCTGATTTGGTGTGTGTATTGTTTTGGCAAATTGTGGTGGTTTTGTGCAACTTTTCTGCTCTGTTCGACATTCTGAAATTGCTGTTTTTACCGTGTCCGAACATCTGTCCGAGCTTTGATGTTCGGACAGAGTGCGAGGACGGCTCTGGACTACAAGTCTCGACATGTGTCCGAACTTGTATGTCCGGACATATGTTCGGACACCTCTGTGACTTTCCTCTGATTTAAGTTCGACTTGTGTCCGAACATTGACATCCGGACACAAGGTCGGACACCACCGCGTGACTTTTCTCGTAAACCCGTCCGAACATCGGTCCGAGCTTTGATGTTCGGACATTCTGAAACTCCTCTGTCTGATTTCAAATCGACTAGTGTCCGAACTTTGACGTCCGGACACAAGTTCGGACATTTGGCAATTCTGGTTTCTGAGTCTCGACTTGTGTCCGAACTTCGACGTCCGGACACAAGCTCGGACACCGCTCTGTTTTTCAACATAACTTCTCAGTCTGAACCCCGATTTGAGTGCCGTTTGCGGCGTTGGACTCCTCTAAGTCCCTACTACTGTTTTATAAGTGTTTTGGCATGTTTAAATGCAAGTTTGCTTCTGCTTTTGCAAAGCTTCTATTTTGGGATATTATACTCTGTTTCTGAGCCGTGAATAGCTGGGTCGAGCTATTCCGTAGTATACCATGTAGACGTCGTTCTGAGTGTGGGTCATTCCCTTTCTGTTCTATGGGGTTGACGAACCCTTTGACTCATCTAAGTCATTTCTGCGTTGCCGAGAGATCTACTATGATCTATGGGTCTTCGACCCTTCTGAGTGTGTGCATTGTATATTGTCCCTCTCTGTTTGTGAACTCCGATTATTTCTGGATTGGGAACTTTGGCGTTTCATTCTGTATTTGATTGTATAACCTTCTGACTAACTTGGGACCTCTGATATTCCTTTTCTTTTCTGATTTCAAATGTTTTGAGTGACCTTATTGATGACGGTTGCTTCTTACTAGGCATAGTTGTGTGCTCATCCCCCTACTCTTTCTGTTTTTGCAGATTGATCAGCGAAGATCATCTTAAGTTTCTGGCGCCTTTATGTTTATACATTCTGGTTGTTAGACATTTTGACCTTATGATTGTAGCCTTCGGGCCTCACTTCTTCTGGCAATTGACTTGGTTTTTGAGGATTACTCTATGGTTGATGTATTCAGTATAATTGTTTTACAATCTTTAATAGAAGTATTGTTTCAGGCCTTGATTACGAACGTTAGCTTTAGAGCCTTGCGTTATTAGGTAATAATACGTGGCGTGTAATGCCTCTAACTCTTAGTCCGGTTTTAGGGGCGTTACATTTAGTGGTATCAGAGCCAGGTTTGGCTTTCTTTAGGGTCTGTGGATATGTTTGCTTGGGTGAGGTTTAGTTGTGACAGTTGCTTGAAGTCTGAATCAGTTCTGATGAGTTTGGATTTTGTTTGTCTTAGAATGCCTCCTCGTAGAGTACCAGTGACCCCTCAGGGAGACGCTGCAGAGGAAGTGTAGCAGTTTGTGGCGCAGCTGATGCAGACGGTGGCTGCAGCTGCTGGGGGAGCTGGTGGAGGCGTTGGCGGTGCAGTCCCCGCTGGGGCGAATGCTATAGGAGGCCGGGTCAGGGCCCTCCAGGAGTTTATGAAGTTGAAGCCACCTTCTTTCGATGGCTGTGGTGACCCTCAGGAGGCGAGCCACTAGATTACTGAGGTAGAGGACCTGCTCAGGGTGATGGGATCGGAGGATGACCAGAAGGCACTGGTGGAACGCGAGCCTTTAATTACGGTCCAAAACCGTGTATAATTACGGTTCTGGACCGTAATCTACGCGGGAGTCAATAAAGATGGCGACGTCTTTAATTACGGTTTTAAACCGTAATTAAAGGCCCTTTTCCGTCCCGCGTGTCATTGACTTTACATTACGATTATTAGTAAAACCGTAATGTAAAGTTGACACTTTAGATGACGGTTTTCACAATAACCGTAATGTAAAGTCTTTTGGCGCGCGCACCCAAAGGACTTTAGATTACGGTTATTGTGATAACCGTCATCTAAAGTGTAATTTTTTTTATTATTTTTTTTTTTACAAATCTACACAATTGCAACACAGACAGAATTATAACAGATAAGCAACAGAGGGCATCAGACCAACAAATGTGCAGAAACTGCACAATTGAACCACCTGAATCAAATACCAACAATACAAATTCATTCTCTGCGCACAATTGCAACAGAGATAACATCTAATATACACCAGATCGAAAATCTGTTACAAAAATATTCAATTGCAAATTCATTCTCTGTGCACAATTGCATATTCAATCTGTTACACAATTGCAACAGAGATAACAATTGCAAATTCATTCTCTGCGCACAATTGCAACAGAAATATTCAATACAGCAGCTAGAATCTGTTACAGCAGCAGCAGCTAGCAATTCATTACAAAAAATATAATCTGTTACAGCAGCAGCAACTAGCAGAATCAGAGGGCTACAAAGGTAGCAGTGTAACCTATACATGGTAGATACAACTAGGATGACTCCCAGCAAGAAATAGCATAAAACAGAAGCGTAAAACAGTACAAAAACGGTGTAGAAAACTGTGAAAAACAAAATCCATCATAGCAGCATCAGAGCTAGCTAGTCTACCACTCCATTCTCATAAACATGGCTGACATGCTCTCTCTGACATGCAACAAGTCGTTTGGATGATAAGTCGAGAATTTGGCAAAATGCTCTTTAATCTGTAACAAGAAAAGGAATGGAAAACACAATGAGATTAAGATAAACACACAAAAAATCTGCCGAAAGAATTAAATACAAGACAGCGTTCGTATTACCTTGTCTTTATCATTCTTAAAACTTGGGAAGTACCCGCAGAACTCGTACATATACCGCATCACGTAGTACCCGCAACTCCTAGAGTCCTTTTGGGTAGGGCACTAAATCACCAAATTTCACAAATGTAAATCAATTGTACAAAGATAATAGCAGTGCGAATGAAATACATGAATTACCAAACCTTGATGTAATCGACGGTCAAATCACCAAACTCTCCCTGTGGGGTTTTTTTTAACAACTGTTACATATATTAACAAAAGCGTTTAGCAAAATGAACAAGTACATTAATTTTGGTTCAAAAAACTTACAGACAATTAAATAGTAATAAAACTTTTTGATTAAGTCTTCAGTGTTGAATTCTGTCCACTGCCCTAGTGGATCTAGGACGAGCAGAGTAGCGGTGGCAGCGCAGAATATAAACAAAGCCCAGTGGTGGCTACAATGTCAAATACAAAATGAAATGAGAAATGAAGGTAAAAAAGTTAGCTAATTAGTATGTAATTTTATATCAGAACTCACGTTTGGTGATACGGCATTAGAATGAATAATTTATTCTGTCGATCAACAACATTGAAGCAATGAATCATGTAATTACAAAACCTCCCCGGGTCCCTAGTGACTGAGTCGTACGATAAACGCTCCGGGCACACCGCAGTAATGGAGGCCATGTCCTTCTCAGCACATCTCTCAAGCAGACATCTATTATATCACATGTACTATAAAAAGTTAGCCAATGCAACTTCATAGATACTTATTCTATATGTTTTTACAGTATGAGGAAAGAACACTTACTTTAGATAAGCTTGAATAATGTTAATGTTCAGATAATCTCCACACATCATCTCTCTGATGTCCTCAAAGTTGATTGCCGTGATCATATCTTCTTCGTAGTGAAACATCGACTTTGGAAGCGTCATCATGAAGTTGTTAGTTTGAGATGACTTCAACATGATCTTGTCGTAGAGATTCATCTGCTTGGCCCCCAAAACATTAACAAGTTTTTGTGGCAGTGCGAGCTTATTTTTAGGCGCCTCAGAAGTCCTGGTGCGACCCCGGACGGGCGCTGGATTCTTACCTTTCGCACCCCGACTCACTGGATTCTTACCCTTCACACACAAACAGTAAAGCATAAATGTAAAGATAATTACTAATTGATTATTATAGTAACATTAAACATTTATCTAGAACATACCCTTGTACTTCTGACAGGATTCGCCGGCGCGCTGATCTCTTCTTCTCTGGGCCGGGATACGCGGCGAGGAAGCTCAGGGATCTCAGGATTCGCCGGCGCGCTGGTCTCTTCTAGTCTGGGCCGGGTTACGCGGCGAGGAAGCTCAGGGATCTATAATAGATTAGATTAGACACTTAATGCTAAATAATGCATTTTATTAGATACTAAATGGTTGTCAAACAGTCTTACCTCATCGGTGACAACAATATAACATGCTGGCCAGGGCAATATGTCTCCCTTCGCTTCGATCTGCATTTGTTGTCAAACGCCATTGGAAGGTATGCATGCTCAAATCCATCAATGATCAGGTCCAAGGTCACACGCGCGTAGAATGGGGGTAGACGTACGAAACTGATGAGCGTGAGTGGACCTGATGGCAACACCGTCCCGTAGGCCGCATCTACAGGGTGCCCTTCTAATGGTATTTGGAGACGGCATTTTTTGCTCCTTTAATAAACAGAGATAATACGTGAAATAAATAAGTGAGTCCAATCTAATACTATTTAAATGACTTTATTTTAGGAGAAAAATAGTTAAACAAAGCTAACCCGGATGTTGGCAAATGGGTACGGGTCAGCGGCCGGAGCACAACTAGACGAGGAAGACAGTCGAGGAGGATCATGCTGCTGCTGCTGAGTAGTCGCATGTGCGATCAAATTCAACGCTTCCTGCAGCCTCTCCTCGAAAGCCCGGCGCTCAGCAGTCAGTTTCTCCTCATTAGCTTGGCGCTCAGCAGCCCACTTACGCTCTACCATCGCCTCGACTTCAGCAGCACTCATCTGACCCTTCCTAGCAGATGGCGGGAATACGTGCTTCTGACGTACTTCTCCCCCAAATCCTCTAACACGCCCCGGGTGATCCTTCTTCCCAAGTATTTGATTGAGAGCGTCATCTTGAGAAGGAGGAGCGTGTATGTCCACTTCTCCTCTCTGTGCCGCTTCATACTGTCCAATTTTCAAAGAAGTTAACACTAAATTTAAGATCAACAAACACTTGAGTATATAAGTAAATTATTTAACAGCTACTTTCAAATACTTACAATTTGGTTAGCCAGTTGTTCCATCGCAGCATTAGGAAATATCCTCTGACCTTCGCTGGTCGTTTTCTGGCGTCCCAGTATGTACATCTGCACCCTCCTCGCCTCAGAGACATCCTCGATCGGGCATTCACTTCCATCCTCGTTCCTCCGTGTCAGCAAACCAGCTTCTTTCCATCCCTCGAGGCTGCCCACATATCCCCTTCGTCCCATGGTGTGGGGGTAGAGATTAGCTTCACGGTTTTGCCGTGCTTGTTCTTGTATTTGCTGTTAAGAAAGTACAACAGAAAATTAATTAGAAAATCAGGGATAAAGCATTATGAGCATTAATTAAGAAAAGAGTACACACAAACATACCCTGAACTCGGGGGTGGCGTGCCGCTCAACGAACTCCTTCCACTCCTCTTCAGTGATCATGCCATTGTACACAACATACGGCGGAGGCTCACGTGGGGGCACCCTGTTGATCCAATGCTCAACCAAGTAGTGGCGGAATGATTTAGCTTTGCCGGACACCAAAGAAAGAACGGTCTTCTTCACATCTTCTGGGATCTTATAACGTTCTTGCACCTTCTTCCAGATGGTCTCCTTAACTTCTTCTGGGACTTGTTTCCATGTGTGGTTGATGCAGCAATATGATCTGGCCAGAGTCCCTAGCATACTAGCGAACTCTGACCTGCTGCCCCCACCATACCTCCCATACTTGTCCCACAGAAGACTAATCTGATCCGGTTTCTGCAGTTTCAACCCACGGGTCGGACCTCTACCTCTAGGTCTCTGAGTAGCACTCGTAGAAGGTGCACTCATGGAAGGGCCAACAGCAGCAGCGGTAGATGTAGATGGGACCGGTACCATTTGCTGCTCATTTTCCTCCTCCTGACGACAAAATAAATCGAACTCTTCATCAGCCATGTCCGGATCAGCCATGCCTGCAAGGATTGAAATACAATTTGAATTAAATTAAGCATTTCATAATGGTCATATACAAGCAATAAATAAAAGAGTGTTAATTTCATATAAATTTTTGTAGTAATAACTTACATACACCATTATCTCTCAACCCACATTCCCTCGTTATGGTCTGATCGTATATACTCACGATGACCTGTGACCTCAGCCTCTTCCAATGAAATAGGAACAGTTGGAGGTTCATCTTCTGCATCATACTCATCCTCATCAACCACACCATCCACACCAACTATTCCTCTTCTCCCTTTAAGCACAACAGACCATCTAGGATTACAGGGATCAGTTACATAAAATATCTGCTTAACCTTCGTCCCAACAACGAATGGCTCAACCGTGGGAGTAGCTCTAGACAGATCAACCAGTTTCATACCATGCTCCTCCTCACGGTAGCCATGATTGTTGTTAACCCAGTTACAGCGGAAAACACACATTTCGTAGCTGTTGTAGTCCAATACCCAGATGTCTTGTATAACACCGAAATATGATTGTTGTACTGAGACTGGACTATGACCCACGACACCGATGTCATATAAGTTTTGATAAGCTTCAAGCTCTACACCACTGTTTTGATTCGTTGACTTCTGATCCTGACGTTCTGTGAAAAAGGTGAATCCGTTGACATCGTACCCCTCATAAGAAATTACATCCAGATTTGGTCCAAATGCAACTACTTTAATCAGTTCAGGCACATTCGTGGACTGATCGGACAACACTCTGTCTTTGAACCATCGGACAAATGTCCTATTCTGCTCATTTTGTAGTCTAACGTCACTCATGTTTGGATATTGTGCTCTTAAAACACACAAGTGTTCATCAAAGTATGGTTCAACATCTTCAAGATGACTTAGCACAACTAAATGAGCTTTGTTAAGAGTGTCTATGTCAATTCTTTTCAGTTTCCTTCCAACCGTGCCAACACCCTTCAATCTGCCCTCGTGTCTAGAACGTGGAAGTCCAATGGTATCGACACCTTCTAGGTAATTGGTGCAGAAGTCTACAACTTCCTCTGTGATAGTGCCCTCTATAATACTACCCTCTGGGTGACGACGGTTCTTCATTTTCTTCTTCAGGACACCCATGTACCTTTCGAACGGATACATGTAGCGAAGGTACAAAGGACCACACATCAGAATCTCTCTTACAAGATGCACGAGGAGATGTATCATTATGTCGAAGAACGATGGAGGAAAATACATCTCCAGCTGGCACATTGTCACAATAAGATCCTTTTGTAATTTAGACAGAGTGTCCACATCAAGAACCTTAGACGAAATGGATTTGAGGAAGACACTGACGTTTGTGATTGTGTGTCTGACAGCATCCGGCAAGATCCCACGTAGTGCAATTGGCAAAAATTCTTGAAGTAGGACATGATAATCGTGAGATTTCATTCCTACTAATTTGAAATCTGTCATGGACACTAGGTTTCTTATGTTTGAGGAGTAACCTGATGGCACCTTGATGTTGTAAAGGGTACTGCATAGACTATGTTTCTCTTCTTTAGACAGAGTGTGACAGGCAGGAGGCAAGAATGTGCGTTTTCCACGTTCTTGCGGGCCAAGCTCTGTGCGTATGCCCAACTCAATTAAATCTTTTCTTCCTTTCAAATGATCCTTTGTCTTTCCTTTTATGTTCAAAAGGGTGCTAGTGATACTTTCACCCACGTTCTTCTCGACATGCATCCCATCGATACAATGTCTAACCTCCAGATGCTGCCAGTACTGTAGTTCCCAAAATATTGATTTCTTTTTCCAGACACTTTTTTCACCACTTTTGGTTGGCGGCCCGAAGTTGTTCACAATATTATCCAACTTTTTGTAAATCTCTGTACCTGTCAAAGGCTGGCGCGCCATGCTGTGATCAGTTTTCCCATCGAACTCTTTCGCCATCTTTCGATACTTATGTCCTTTTGGAAGCATTTTTCGGTGGCCCATATACACGGTTTTCCCACTATGTTTCAAGCGAATGCTACAAGTGTTTTCACCACAAATCGGACACGCCAACGCCCCCTTGATTGAATAGCCTGAAAGATTACCATAGGCGGGGAAATCATTGATTGTGCAGTACAACATAGCACGCAAATTGAAGTCCTCTTTACTGAATGAGTCGTAAACCGTAGCCCCTTCATTCCACAAGAGTTGTAGATCCTCTATCAAAGGTTGTAGGAATACGTCAATTTTGTTGCCCGGTTGCTTTGGACCCGATATTAACAAAGACAACAAGATGTGTCTTGGTTTCATGCATAACCACGGCGGTAGATTGTAAATAACCAAAAGCACAGGCCAGGTACTGTGTATGCTACTCAAAGTACCGTAAGGGTTCATCCCATCCGTGCACAAGCCTAGCCTTAGGTTTCTCGGTTCGTTACCAAACTCAGGAAATTTTACGTCTATGTTTCTCCACTGTGGTGCATCAGCGGGATGTCTCAATCTGCCATCCTTTTTCCTGTGAACTGAATGCCACCGAAGATTCTCTGCGTCTTTCTCAATGGAGAACAAACGTCTGAACCTTGGAATGATGGGCAGGTACCACAGTACCTTAGCTGGTGAACCTTTCTTACTACCGCTGATGTGAGTTTGTTGTTTCTTATACCGTGACGCTCCACATGCTGAACAGCTTTCAGCAAATTCATCCGATTTCCAAAACAGCATGCAACCATTTGGACAAGCATGAATTTTCTGGTACCCCATACCCATTGGGCACATCATTTTTTGGCTGAGTACGTAGTCGTTGGTAAAACGTTGTCCACCGGAAGAACGTATTTCAATAGTTCCAGGAGGTCAGTGAAACTTACGTCGCTCCAGCCATGTTTCGCTTTCAAGTTGAATAGCTTGAGGACGACACTCAACTTGCTTAACTTTGTAGGGTCACACCCGGGGTACAACGGTGTTTTGGATGAATCCAACAAATTTTCATGCTTGTCTGGCGTGTTAGAGTAATGTCGTTCCACATCTTCGAGCATAGTCTCAATGTCATCATCCCAGAAATCTGGCTCAACGTTCGCTGTAACGTCTTCTGGATCACCAGCAACTGTATCATCTCCAAGTTCTGTTTCTGTGTTTGCCTGACCATTATCCCCTTCGTCAGGCTTAATAACATCGAACGCACTCTGACCATGCCATCGGATTATGTCTTGGAAATCTTTTGTAAAACCGCGGCGGATCAGATGTTCCTTAATTGTTTCAACGCCGCGATATCTCAGATTGTTTTGGCAGTCGATACACGGACAAAATATGTATCCCTTGTCTGTAGGTTTCAGATTGTTCGCCAACACCGTGCATAACTTATCAACTCCTTCTAAAAACTTGTCGTCCAAATTTCCGCTGTAAATCCACGAACGTTCCATCTCCTTCTAGCTATTTATATGAAGGCAGCCATTTCATACCGTCACCCGTGGCAGAGTCTTTACACTTTTGTATCTTATCAACCTAAATCCATCCATGAGTATTAAATCCCACCGGTGAACGTGTTTTTAATATGTAATTTATTGAAAATTTCGGCAGCATCTCCCTACAGTTCTTCAAATGCACGATATTATGATATTAATCAATAATATATGCATTCGAAGAACAATAAAGAGATACTGCTGAAATAATCAATAAAGTACATATTAAAAGCACATTCACACCCTAGGTGTGAGATTTAACAATCGTGGACAGTCCCGACAGGGACTGCCGAAGATATACCTCTATTAGGTATATCTTGGGCGGATAACTATGTTTGGTAGTTTGTCAAATATTATATGTATATATTAAATCTTACCTCTGGTAGACGATTAGCCATGCTAAGACGGTTGAGGTCGGAAGCCTAAATAAAGTCGTAGTCCTGATGCATAAATGAAAAACGACAACATTAGAATTCATCAAAAAATCAAGGTTAAATGCTAGCTAAACCGCGGAAAAAAATCGACAGCATCTCCCCTATATTTCTAACGTCTCCAAATCAGTTTTATCAAAGTCAAATTTGCACGCACCATCTAGAACTGGTAACATACATAAACTTATCTTCTTCTACTAAATGAAGTTTATTTATGACCTTCTCTGCAGTACTTCAGATTGAAGGACTGAAACTAGTCATTCTAGAACCATTAAAATACCAAACTCATCTTATTCTTTCTGGTGGTTATAACAATAGCATTGTTGATTCCTGTCACAGCTTGTGAATCAAACAGAGAGCATCTGGCATAGCAGATTGAGCAGTTGAAAATGAGCTATTTTCAAGAATCGGTAATATACTTGAACTTACTTTCTTTCCTGTGGCAGTTTTAAGTAGTAGCATTTTTAAAACTACACTATTATTATTAATTGTAATACTAAATGCTAAGAATAAATAAATACAGCAGTTTACAGTTTGGTTTGCAAATTACCGTTACTAAGCACCGAAGTGGGCAAGTAGTGTAGAAATCAGCCCACGAACTAGGTTGCAATTAACTGTGAATCTGGGCACAAATATATGAACAAGGTTAGAACATTTGCCATTACACTCTCAGGATTCGATACAAACGAGGTTAGAACTTGCAATCGAAATGCATGTATATGAACAAAGTTAGAAAAAAATGACAATCAATCGATCGCATACCCAATACGCGATAGAGAGTCGACGGTGAGACCAGTGGTAGATGGGTGGTGACCGGCGGCGATGGGAGTGACAAAGGTGGTGGGAGCGACGGCGGCGATGGCCGTTAGCAAGGTGACGGGAGAGAGGAGGCGATTTCAGTGAGGAAGATAGCGCGAAAGGAAGAAGTTACTGTGAGTACAGTGTGCAGGTATAGGCAAATGTAAAAGGACTTTAGATTACGGTTTACATGAAACCGTAATCTAAAGGCACACTTTAAATGACGGTTCCTAAAGAACCGTAATCTAAAGTGTAACGAAATTAAAAAAATAGCGCGATAATTATTTGGCATATGTTGGGTTTCAAACATAGGTAACACATTAATATAAAGTTTTTATTAATCTAAAATACACTGGTAAAACGACGTCGTTAACCGTAATCTAAAGTGTAACGAAATTAAAAAAATAGCGCGATAATTATTTGGCATATGTTGGGTTTCAAACATAGGTAACACATTAATATAGTTTTTATTAATCTAAAATACACTGGTAAAACGACGTCGTTAACTGTAATTTAGATTACGCGCGGAGTAGAAAAAATCAAATAATACGGGAAATATTTGGCGTCAGGTCAAAACGACGTCGTTGACCATCAGTCGGAGGTAGGCGCGCCTTTTTTAGGACGGACTTTAGATGACGGTTATTAGTGAAACCGTAATCTAAAGTCCGTTGACCGTAAAGCGCGCGTCAACACGGGACTTTAGATTACGGTTTCACTAATAACCGTCATCAAAAGTCCGTCCTAAAAAAGGCGCGCCTACCTCCGATCGATTATTGATTACGGTTAATTCAATCATCGTCGCTAATTAATTCCGGCCTTCCTATTAATCACGGTGTCTGTTAAAGCTGTGATTAAACCACCGTCATTAAAGGCTCGCGTTCCACCAGTGAGGTAGACTTCGCCACATTCCTCTTCAAGGGGGAGGCGAAGGAGTGGTGGCGAATGGTAATGGGTAAGCACCCCCAGCCTTGGACCTAGGAGCAGTTCTGCTTGGAGTTCAACAAGCAGTTCTACCCAGATGTCTATAAGGACCAGAAGATCAATGAGTACAATCGGCTGCGTCAGGGGAGAGATATGTCAGTCGAGGAGTATGTGACTCTCTCAAAGTATGCACCTGAGCCAGATGAGCACTAGAAGGCCCGGAAGTTCTAGAGCGGGCTGAGACCAGATATTAGGTCCGTTGTGACACCTCTCCGTCACCGGACCTTCAGAGATGTGGCAGACGTTGCCTTGCTAGTGGAGACCGACATCAAGGGTAGGCAGGCAGGTAAGGACCACAAAGGGAAGAGACGCGCTGAGGAGTCTCAGAAGAAGGAGGCTGCTCCTCCTCAGAAGAAGCAGTCGTTTGGAGATCACCGAGGAGCTTCTTCATCATCGTCTGCTCGGGCGAAGTGTGGGTCTTGTGGTCACTCCCATCCTGGTAGAGAGTGCTACAAGAAGACTGGTGCCTGTTTCAAGTGCGGGTCGATGGAGCACAGGATTGCTCAGTGCCCTCAGGCGTCGGGTAGAGGCACTGGTTCAGATTCAGGGGCGAGGTCCGACCATAAGAAGCCTCAGACTCAGGCCCGAGTTTATACTATGGTGGGAGAGCGTGATCGTGCTGTTGATCGCGTCATCTCAGGTATCCTCCAGATCGATTCTCAGGATGTGTTTTGTCTGTTTGATTCTGGAGCTACGCACTCCTTTATCTGCTCTGATTTGTTGGGTATACTTGAGCTGACTGTTGTGCCTAGGGATGTAGATTTGTGTGTGAGTAGCCCTTTGGGTGGGATTGCTCCTTGTATTCTTGATTCTGCGTGTAAGGCTTGTCCCATAGTAGTTCGGGACAAGACTTTTTGTGCTGATTTCATCCCGATGCGGATGGCCTGCTTTGATGTTATTTTGGGCATGGATTGGCTAGCAGAGCACCATGCCCATATAGACTGTGCAGCGAGGACAGTGATGTTTGATCTGCCAGGCGGGAGCTGTTTTGTCTTCTCTGGGAATGCTGTTCCAGGTGCCAAGAGGAATCTCCATGGGAGGAGCTTGAGCTCATCTTTTCACATGTTATTGTTCTCCTTTGCTTCTAGGTAAGGAAACTCAAAGAAAAATAACATTTCCTTCTTGTTTTGATGTTGACCGAGAATCACCATTAATGGTGCCCTTTACCTTGCTTGTTTTAGCTTCATTTGAATCTTCCAAGGGCTTAGTGGAGTCCTCTCTTGCTACATACCCTAACTCTCTTTCATATCCAAGGTAAAACAATCATCTAAATGTTCTAAGGCAATCTATGTATTTAGGGTTTTCAATGAGATGAAGCATAAAGCTTGTATACTCATTGCATTATTTGTATATTGTTTAGAAGTTGACAAGAAATCAAACACCCTTACCGATTTTTAAACAAGGAAACAAGAAAGAAGTTGTGAGGAAAAGAGGTAAATATGCTAACCTAATGTAGTTTATAATGTCTTAGGAGAAATGAGCTTATGTTGCTTATTAAAATGGTCTAAGGAGCCAATGGTGAATGACTTAGAAAAATGCTCTCCAGGGCTTAGTAAAAGGCAAATGTATTGTTGGGTGTATTTGCAGGTCAAAGGCAAATATATTGTGGAAATTCAGTGTTTATGATTTATGCATCTTAAGGGCCTAAGAGCCATGCTATTTAAGGGCCTAAGTGCCAAGCAATTTAAATTATGCACTATATTGTGATGTAGTGATAAATGAGTGAAGTTTTGTGTACAAGAATGTTCTTGATGGATTTTAGTGTTCTTGATTGTTTGATGGTGAAAACAATGTGTTTTGGCTTAGTAATGTTCTAGGATAGTTCATGTCAAAATTTAGGTAATATACAAGAAGTTCTAAGTGTTTAAACAAGTTTTGATGAACTAGGAAGTGTTAGAAATGTTTAGGTGTTTTACTAGGGGAGAAGTAATGTCCTAGGTGTTCTAGGAAACAAAAGGACTTAGACATCAACTAGAAGTTTGGTTAGGAAGAAAAGATGTTGGGAGATGATGTTGTAGTGGTGAGAAAACATTTGGGAATAGTGGAAGTTATAGGTATGAAACACCACATAGAAACTTAGCGAAAAACATTACAAGTGTAAACCTTATTATGAGAATTTGTGTAATGCTTGAGGAGGATTTTGATGAATGATTTAAGGAGTTTAATGGAGGTCTTAAGGTGTGTTTGAAGTGCCCAATTGAGGTTAGAACATACTAGGATATATGAGGTGAAGTTTGGAGTTAAATGGGCAATTAATGACAAGGGTCTGGAGTAGACCGACCTTGGGGACCGGACCTGCAAGGTCGGTCGAGCCCAGTTTACCCTGCGAGAAATGGTCCCTGGAATGGACCGACCTTGGGGACCGGACTTGCAAGGTCGGTCGGGCATGGATTTTTAGTACGGATTGAGTCTCTGGAATAGACCGACCTTGGGACTGGACTTACAAGGTCGGTCATGCCTAAATTTTTGTACGTGAGGGAGTCTCGGGAATCAACCGATCTTGCGACCGGACTTGCCAAGATCGGTCGGGCCTGAATTTTCAAAGGAAAGAAACTCTCGGGAATAGACCGAACCTGCGACCGAACTTGCAAGGTCGGTCGGAGTAGAATTTTTGACGGTAATATGTTCTAGAATGGACCGACCTTGTGTAAGGTCGGTCGGTAAGTTCGGTCGGACCAAAACTTATAAAAAAAAACAAACAAAATGTGGCTTAAGTAGTTAACCCTAGGGGGTATAATGTAGGTAATCAAGGATAAGTTTGGACATTAAAACATGCCATATAACCATGTTAAACACTTAATAAATTTGAAGTTAAGTAAGTTAATTAACCGACGTTCTAAAATCATGTATAGGAGTGACCTACGGTGGAAACCAGTTGAAGCAAGGACCAAGGTATGGTTTTCTTGCAGTATGTTGCCTACCGGTTTACACCGGCTTGTGTGTTGTTTGTTTTTCTGTGTGTTTATGACCTTGTAAGACTTAAGTCATGTAATGAGTTTACAGTTGTTAAATATTATTGTATTGTTAAGTATGGCTCTCTCTTCCCTTGTGTGTGTCTAACAAGACTTAACCAATTGTTGTGATTTGTTTATTGAGTTCAATGTTGAACTTCTAACAAGTGCTAACGGGGGAAGTGAGGAGTCCGGTCTGTTCCGGCCACGCGTGTGAGTATGGGAGTCGATGTCATAACTGGTTCGATTCTCTTTGTATGTTATGGTTGTTTTCCAATTTGGTTTCCAACCTTCCCTTTAGCTTAACCAAGGCTATTTTACTGACTCACGTAGGGCCACAGGGGCATACTATGTTTTGTTTCGGTGTGCTTGGATCACTATATCCGAGGCACCTTGTGTTAAGTTAACAGTTCAATCTAACAGGATGGTAACGAGTTATGTAACGAGCTTAGCATGAGTTTGGCAACATTCTCTAGGCTCTCCATGGGAACTAATTGTGTTGGTTCATTTCCTAAAGGGAACTGTTCTTGTGTGTTATGTGAGATGTTGTGTGCAATACTCTTGTTGTGATATATGTATATGTTGTATGTTTTAAAATGAATGCCATGTCATCATGACAATTAGTTGCGCGTATCCCGGTAGCCGATGGGCTGCGCATTAACCATACCAGCCAAGGGTTGCTGACCCCCTTGGGGGCTCCATATTTCGTTTACTGCAGGATAAGGATCGAAGAAGCGGAATGGCTATAGATCCTAGGTTGCAGGAATACTTTTGGTTGTTTTTGGAGTTGTGCCCGGGATGCGCCTGTGCTCCCGTGGCGATATGTTTTGGTACCGTTGTAGTACAGTGACGGTCGTTGACAGTTAATGGTGTACAGTTACAGTGTATGGATGTAGTTACAAACTCGGTATTATGTTAATGTATTAAAGGTTATTAGTTCTATGCTCGGGAGTCTGATCATCAGACCGATACACTTGTATTTATTCTACCTTGTTAACCACGTGGGTGGTTAACGGCGTTGTAGCACCGAACCGTTTAGTTATTGTTTAGTTATTATTTCCGCTGCGATTTCGTTTATTGTTAAGTGCCTAGTAGGGGTGTTACAAGCAGGGTAAGGTGGTGGCTTATGGCTCTCGAAAGCTTAAGCCTTATGAGAAGAACTACCCTACCCACGATCTGGAGTTGGCCTTGATTGTGAACGTTAGGTTTAGAGCCTTGCGTTATTAGGTAATAAAATGCGGCGTGTAATGCCTCAACTCTTAGGCCGGTTTTAGGGGAGTTACATAACACTCCTTGTTCATTTCTACAAGTTTTCTCTCCAAAAATTTTGCACTTTGCAACTTAGCTCCTAAATTCCTAAGTTGCATTTGCTCACCAATTCTCTAACTCCATGGTTTCACCTACAATCATTCAGACCATGCCACATCCTTCCTAGGCATTTACAATTCCGTTATCCAGTTCAAACTTTATTTTCAAAGTCATGCACACTAGTTTCTTTTCTAGGAATTCCAAGACATTCATACTCCCTTTTGCTACAGATTTTATACAACTCAACACAAGCCTTCAACTTACACATTAGGGTGATTAACTAACCAAATCAATCCCTATCAACCCCTAATTAACCCTTAGATTCTCCAAACTCATATCACCACCTAAAACACTCTCCATTTCTACAGAAATTTCGCATTAACTTCGTTACTATACTAACACATCCAAATTTCACTATCTTCATCCCTAAACCAAAATATCCACAATTCAAAGCAAGCTAACCAAATCCTTAGTGGATTCTACCAGCGCATAAGTTTTCCTCCAAACCTCATCAATCACCATATAATGCATAAACTTAAATCACTTGGCTCCAAGGCCCTTACATCAAACCACATAACACTATTGCATTTAAGCATAAATACAATCCTCTCTCATATTCATCAAGCACATTTTCCAGCATAGTTTTGATTCATTCTTTTAGTTTTCCCTTTTCCTCCTTTCTTTCTCCTTCCTTCTTACCCCTTTCTTTGTTCTTGTTTGACATCCAATCAAGATGAAGGTTTATTTGCCAATGCTACAGCCAATACCCAAAGAGTACACAAAAACACTAGATCAATTTCTAACTCTTGAATTAAACCCTAGAATTCAAGAGGATGTTCAAGGCTCTAAAAGAGATATTACCTTCCAGTCTCTAGAGGGAGTGTTTGGCAAACAAAACAACAAGCTCCAGCTATCTTCTTGAATGTAAAAAATATGGCTGGAACAATGGGGAACAAGAGGGCTCAAAATCTGGAAATTTTGGTTGCAAGAAAAAGGCTAGAAAAGGAAGATTTTAAGCTCCTTTCTTACCTTAACATACAAGGAGGTGTTATATCTACAACAATGGTCTTCTTCTTCCTTCAAATGGAGCTCCATCCATGGAGATGAACTTTAGAGTTTTCAGATTTTGAAAGGTGGAAATGATCTCCAAGATGAGAGGAGTAATAATATGTAACTTTTGTAGTGTTTTGACTAGATTTAAGCCTTGAACAAGGGGGGAGAAGTTGAGCTGGTTGAGGGCTCTCTAAATCGGCATGGATCGAATAAGGAGAACAGAGAGGTCTGAAGAAGAGGAAAAAACGTGAGGGGAGGATGGGAATGAGGGAGAGAGAATAGAAAAAGCACATGTTCTACTTTTGCTTTTTACTTTTTGCTTTATGTCCCTTATAAGTAAAGAATAATTGGCTGGAAAGCGGGAGGCAAAACATGGGCATTCTACTGGAAGGGGTTCCAGATTTTTACATATTAAAGGAGGGGAATTTTGGTCCTTTTAGCAAATAACTCCCATAAGTCCTCGTTTGGCACTATTCACCAACCTGGCCCGTTTTCCGAATTTTCCTCGTTTCTATAATTTTAATGGTTTTTAGATCTTCATTAATGTTTAATTATAGTTATATGGTCAACTATAACTTTTTCGCGTCCATTTGACCACATAAAGTCACATTTTCGGATTTTCTCAAAAAACATGCTTTAAGGCTTCATTAGCATTTTTAACCACTATATGGATCCGTTTTCTTTGGGGATCGTTCCCACATATTTTTTAGGCATAATTAAGCCCTAGGAATCCATCTAGGACCCTAATCAAGGTCATATACTTCCTATGGTAGCGTTCCGCATGTTTTTATGTTTTGTGCTTTTTACGTGTTTTCTCTTATTCTTTTGGTCTTCACCAATATTCTTTAGGCATCATTAGGCCTTTAATTATCATATTGGAATGATTTAAACACCATATTTAAGTCTGGGATATTTCAACAAACCTATGCATTTCTAGTCATCCTCTTAACACCTCACACCTTGTTCTCATTCATCTTGACTATACTAAATCCTTCCTAGTCATTTTTACCCCCTTTTCTCAATCTACTCAAGGTTATACATTCTAGCTCATACCTAAACCATCTCAAGGCAATCTAAGATAATTCTACATCATTTTCCTACAGATTTTTGCACAACTCAATACACTTCTCATACCATAATTTTGGTGTGTTTAATCCATCCATTTAACCTCTAATTCCTCCTATTAAACTCTAGGTCATTCTAACTCCTAAGAACACCTTTAGTTAACTCATTTCTACTCAATTAACCTTTAATGACTCCTAGGAAGTCCTAGGTCATAATAATTCACCTAACACCTAAAACACTTGGTTTCTACACTAATTTTGCCATAGCTTCTCTACTATATTGTTATGCCCAAATGCATAATCTTTCCTTCCTTAATCAACACAATCTATCAAATAATTATCTCATTGTATTTCTCACCTAGTTCAAGACATTCATAATCAACACAATATGGTGCAATAATCTTAAATTGCATAACACTAAGGCTCTTAAATGACATGGCTCTTAGGCCCTTAAATGACATGGCTCTTTGGCCCTTAAATGACATAATTTTAACATATTAATCAACATAGCCACCTGCAAACAACATTAGTCCCATGACAATTCATAAAAGCTCTTATAATTCACTTTATGATTGTTTTTCTAACTCACATGCCATTAGCTCCTTAGTCACAAGTTCATAAGCTTGTTCATATCTTTTCCTAGGTTAATATAACCCATGTTTATAATGTAAGCTCTTGGATACATTCTTGTATCAATATAGACACAATTCCTTAAGGCATTAAACTACATTATGGTAGAGCATTTACCTTAAGTTTTCCAAGCCATTTTCTCCCTTCTTTTCTTGGCTCTCTTGATTGAAAATCGGCTAAGGAAGATTGATCACTTGCTAAAATTCTAACAAAGGTTCAAATTAAGATAATGAGTACTAGGTAAAACCCTTAGACTCATTAAAACAACTCTTAAATACTAAGAGAGTGCTTAGTGCACTAAATTGAGTGATTACCTTAGGAATCTTAGAATGGTGTTTTGGTAAAGAATCAAAGCAAGGCTTCCTCTAATCTCTTTAAGATTTAATTAAGGATAATACAAGGAATGAAACAAGGCATTTGAGAAGTCAAATTCGGCCATGTATAGAAAGAGAAGGAAAGATAAGTTTTTAGAATTTCTTTTTACCTCGAACCAAAGAGTGTGTTGTCTAGATCTAGAACATGTGTTTTCCTCTTCAAATGGAGCTCCTTCAATGGAGTCCAACTTCATCTTTGGAGATTTTGAAAAGATCAAAATGATGCCCTTGACTCAACTAACAAGAATATATGGTTTATTTATGATTTGGAGCTTTGTAGTGGACTTGGCAAGGAAACAAAAGTTGAGGAACAATGGTGTTCCAGCTTCAACGTAAGGGAGAAGAAGAGAATGAGGGAAACCGGTTGGAGAAGAAAGAAATGAGCGGAGAGGAGAGATGAGGGATTAAAGTAAGGTAGATATTTGTTGTAAATTAAAGCAAATAGTACTTTTCCCTCTTTCCTTCTTCTTTTGCAGAAATTCTGGTTACTTTTGGTGGTGAGTCACCACATAAAAGCCAGCCCCTCCCTTGATATTTAGGGAGTCATTTGACCATTGACTAATCAAGGAAGACTTAAGACTAAATTTAGCACAATTTGGGTACTATTCATAATTAGTGCCCAATTTGTGATTTATTTTGTAAATTCTTTGAATTAGGATTCCTAATATGATAATAAGTAGTACACATGTTTATTAAGGTGTATACGTGGTCATTTAGCCACTCATAACTCATTTCTAAGACCATTTTCCAAAAATGTGCTTTAAGGAGTTTTAAAGCACAATTTTTGTTTTGACTTGTTTTTGAGCTTGGTTTTCTTCGGTAATTGTTTTAACATGTTCTTTAGCATGTTAGTAAGGTCTAGGAATGCCCTTTGGGTCCTAACCAAGGTTACACAAGGTCTTGAGCAAGTATTTGCATAAATTTCCTTTATGGTGTATTCTTATGTTTTCTGTGGTTTAACTTCTTTACCAATGTTTCTAAGGTATTTTTTAGCCTTTTTACATCATAACTTGATGTTTAATTACCATAGATAAGTTTGGGGTATTTCAATCTACCCCCCTTAAAAGAACTTTGTCCCCAAAGTTCCCATGCATCTTAATTTATTTAAAATAGACGGATAGCTTAATACCATTGGTTATATTCATATATATAAACCATCATACTTATATGGTCTATCATATATGTTTACTACACATATCACACAACCTGTATCACCATGTATAGCATTCAAAATACTCTTTATTGCATTCTCCCTATGTCACCGGTCCAAAGACAAAGGCCCACAAGTCCTCGCCTTCATGAGCGAGTAATACAAAATATCATCCGTAGGTACCGACTATTGGACGTTTATGCTCTCTGGTCCGTGGTCCTTTGGAAGATCAAAACAATCACATACTTTTGTCGTAATCTCCTCATGTCAACGGTCAGAGGACAAAGGCACGTACGTCCTGGGCTTCATGAGCATGTAATACAAAACCACTATGTTCTCCTCATGTCCACGGTCCAAAGACAAAGGCACATACGTCCTCGACTTCATGGGCGAGACTCAGTACAAAGGAAATCCTTTTCATGAGGCCAAGTAAAAGAAAATTCCTCTATTTGAAAATACAAGTCAACTCCAATTCAAATTTATGCTACTACATTTATTCTTAACGTGATTAATTGTGACCATTGTAGGAAGTCTCAGGAATCATCCGACCCTAATGTGATCAACATCAGTGTTGAACTATCCTTCCAGCCCAATTTGTGTTTGGTTTCCCTTGATCCCCGGGAATCAAGTTTCACCTCCCACGTCAATTTCAAACTTGAAATAATTCACTCGTTTCCAATTTTCTATCTTTTAGTTATTCTAGTCATAATCAATACATCTCCAAAATATGGACTCAGTCCATCAATCATTCTCAATTCACCTCCCAGCAATTTACCTAGGGAATTTAATTCATACTTTGTTCTACATCGATTTCATACCAATTCATACCTCATAATTCTACATCGGTTTCATACCGATTCATACCTTATAATATTACCATATTCGGTCTCCTATCAATATATACCGTAGGGATTTTAATTCCCCTAGAGTCTCTCTACTCTTTTTCACTTGTACTCTCACACCAGAGTGAACAAGGTAGGTATGTAATATGTATCGTATTCGCATACTTTGTGTGCAATAACCACAATTAAACTAAGAATGTATACATATGCATTAAAACAAGTTCTTTTATGCTATGCACGCCGTAGTTTACGTACTCTGTACGTATACATAGGCTAATCGGTTTTTCGCTCTACCCCCCTTAAAATTGATTATGCCCACGTAATCAACATTATATCCTCTTTGAACATAGGTTCAACATGTTTAGGTCTCGTGGAGCATTCTAGCTTCCATGTCGTCTATCTCTCATTTATGATCCGATCAGAGGGTCTTAACCATATTAAAGGCTTAGTCTCTGTATCAAGGATTCTTATTGGTGTTTATATCAATCTCACAACTGGGTTCGGGTTTAGCCTCGAAGGCTCTAAGGCATTCGGTAGATGCACCGTATATTTTATTCAACTAGAAGATGTGAGATACATCATTCCTTTTCCCGTTCATTAGGTATATCAACATTTAAGGTATAGGTCTACTAGCTTCTACTGTGCGACTCTAATAACCATAGGGCTCAGTTTGCCTTTCTTATTCTTTTAATGTATTATACATCCCTTTGAATCCTTACAATTTAGGAATAAAGGTGTCTCAGTGGACGCATGTTATTTTTATTTATACACGGCCTTAATGAGTTGTAGTTTGTCTATCCACTCTCTCTGAAGATCTAATGTTCATGCTCTTAGTGTTCTCTCAAGTGTATAAACTGTTCTTTCTAACTGAACTTTGGTCTGAGGATGATACTTAATCTGAAGCTACTGTTTAGTGTTCATTGCCTTCACAGTTTTCTCTAAAGTCTATAAACATGTCAGATGTTTGTATTTACTAACCCGTGCTCCTCGTACTTCATAACTCTTAATCATTTCACCCTGGAATGAGTTCTCTGGTTCCTTTAGACTCGTTAGCTTAATTGAGTTCATCCTCTTCAACTGTTTGAGGTAATAGCTGCTCTGGTCTGAACTTGCATCACTGACCGTGGTATGGAGTCGACCACTTCTCATGTTCCTTACACTACTCGTTTACATGCATGAGGTACCTTACTAATATATTACTACTTACCCGACTAACTCATAAATAAGTCTGTCAGGCCCGCAAGCTCCTATGGAGTGCAGTCGTCCCACATCTCATTTTAGTATACTCGTAGTGTCCGTCACACGCTTAGCTATTGCTAATTTATGAAGTACTCTGTTGTCGATCTCCTCTTTCATCGTCCTATGATAACGCACATGTGGTTCTTCATGAACTTAATCAAGGGAAATCCATCTACTGTGTTCTTAGATATGTCCTACTTTCTTCTTGCATTTAGTACGGACTCGATCCTTTAGCAATTGAGGTCTCTTTCCATAGAGCCTATTATCTTGTTTCTCATGTTTGATATATTAGGAATGCGCTTCCAATTCCTTAAGCTAATGCACTACGAATGGACAATGTGTTTCCAATGAAATCTTTCATCGGATGGTCTAGACTACTAGCGTTAATGCACAATTCGTCTCCCATCTCATTTCCTCACTTATATCGGGCTTAACTCATAAATCTAATTGCTTTCGTGTCAATATTTGATGTTTTATTTATAATAGTCGCCTTGCTGTCCACTATAACATAATCCATTTAGACAGGTATTGTCTTCACGGCCTCTACTACTATAGTAGTTTGCCTTTATTCTATTGCCCATTGACGGTGCAACTCCTAAATCGTTCACTCCAGCGTCTCGTCTTATATTCAATCCCTTCTTAGTGTAATACACACTAGGAGGTTCTCTAGATTCGGGTGAATGGCGGTTGCCGTATTATGTAGTAAGATTGTTATCTCTTAATGTGAAGATGTTTTGCTTCAAATTCAGGTTCACGTGTAGGTTAGTCTCTCTCACGTTCTTTCTTCATTTATGATATTGTTTACCAAGTAATTTGGCTGGCTAAAGAAAAGTACTGCATTGAGTCACAAGCTCTTCTGAGCACTAGTCACTTGACGTGCCATATTGTGCACTCACAGTGTTTGTTTTCGACGATTAATGCTTCCTAAATTCTGGGCATCGGATATAAGGTATGTCTGTGCAGTCTTCCTTCTACATATATGTCTGTTCTCTAATAGAAGAATATTCTATCTCTGATAAGTGAAAGCCCATTTTGAGGGGTTCATTCCCACTCAAAGGCCTCACAACAAGGAGAGGTATCCCCACCCTAAAAGGAGTGGTTTGTTCTCCGCCCCCGTCTATTGTATTATCTCTCTATTCTCACTGGTCCCATTTTGACAATTAGTCCACAATTAAATTATAGGTTTGTAACCGTTTGTATCAACGAGTTGTAGTTCATTCATGGCTTAGATAAGCCCCCTTATGCCTTCTTGCGCCTTTGCTTTGATGTTATTAACATCCTTGGCTTGTAGGCTCTTGGCATTTAATTCTATTGAGTGAGAGCTGGTGCTTGGTTCACTGTTTGTACTCTTGCCCATCTGTAGGTTATCCTCATAAGCTTCAGGTTCTTTGAACTCTATCACTATTAGGTTACATCATTTGATGTTGTACTGGATTTCATGGTAAGTTGCTGCATCCTGCTTCCCACTATGGGAGTTCGGTCATGTAGTCTGAGGTTAATCAGTTTCTGTGATAATACCTTCACTCTCATAGACTTGCATCTTTAGCAAATAAGGATAGGTTCGTATTAGGCATCTGCCTTACAATGTTTAAGTTGAATATTTATCCTGGCTGTCATGTGCCTCCATCTTAATGCTTCGTTCATCTTTCGTTGACTATGCCACCTTAATGATTAATCATACTTGGGTGTTAATGAGTTAGGCAAACAATACTAACCATCGTTTATGGGTTTCGTTCAGCTCGACTACGCCAACTCTGTGGAGTAGTCCCCTGAGCTTCCCTCTTTCGGGATTGTATGTCTTTGATCCTAGGTAGGTCATTGCTTAAATTCGTTTTCCCTAATTCTGTTTATGGGGTTTACCAACATCTTCAATGAAGAATGTTGTTACTAGTATCCTTAGTGGTCATCCTGGGAGTTTTATCCTGTTCTTGTTGAAAGTTGTTGTGTCATCTGTCCTCATTGTATCTCGTAATACCTTCCTTGTAGGTTTACTTAGGTAGGGTTCTGCTCGCATTGTTGAGCGGTTTCTTCGGTTCTTCTCTTTGAGCTTCGGAATTGGTGTGGGATTATGTTCTTACCTGTAGTGTCGATCGTTTGTCATTGTAGCAAATGTTCTTGGTCTGAGATTTATAAGTCTAAGGTTGTAAATTGTTGCTGATGTTTACATCATTTAATTATGTAGCCAAGTCTAGCTATCAGCTGACTGGTGTGCCAACATAATTGATCATGGTCAAGCCGTCAGGCCCTTCCAAGTTCTCATTCTTCAGTTCTTAAGGATTTGTAATCCGGTATTAATGTGTATTATAACTATAGCACTCCACCATCTTGCCATGATGGCTTCCGTGTAGCTTAGTCATGACAGCACTTGCTATGGCAAGTGCGCTATGCAAGATGGGCTATTAGTACTATGTTTGTTAGTAGTGGTACTTTCTCCTAATCTCCATGTAACTTGTAGTCCATGGGACTCTTTCTACGCCCTCTTGTTTGGAGTAAGAGAAGGTTTTCGTCTCGCTGGCGTTTGTTCCCTGAAATGATGATATGTTGTCGAGCTATTCGAAGGCGCTGACTACCTAAAGATGGTGAAAATGTTGTCAATCTATCTAAGGCGTTGACTACTGAAAATGATGCCAAGCTATTCTAAGGCGTTGACTACCTGAAAATGATGAAAATGGAATAATGTCAAGCGATTCTCAGGCGTTGACTACCTGAAAATGATGAAAATGGAATAATGTCAAGCGATTCTAAGGCGTTGACTACCTGAGAAATGATGAAAATGGAATAATGTCAAGCGATTCTAAGGCGTTAACTACCTGAGAAATGATGAAAATGGAATAATGTCAAGCGATTCTAAGGCGTTGACTACCTGAGAAATGATGAAAATGGAATAATGTCAAGCGATTCTAAGGCGTTGACTACCTAAGAAATGATGAAAATGGAATAATGTCAAGCGATTCTAAGGCGTTGACTACTTGAGAAATGTCAAGCGATTCTAAGGCGTTGACAACCTAAAAGATGAAGTAGATGCAGGAATGCTGATGATGCTCGGATGCTTCTGGGGACCGAAACCCGTGCTAATGCTCCTGGCTGGACCCAATGTGGACTTATTGCCATCGCCCCCCAAGCCGGTGTGCAGGGATAACTCCTGGTAAAAACCCTGGGGACTTATTGCCATCGCCCACCATTCGTTGATCCCAAAATAAGTTGACATCGCACAGGAGGATTTATTGCCATCACCTCGCCAACATTTCTGTCGCCAGGTCTTGTGACGCGCCTGGATAATGCAGATGAACGATATGAAGATGATGCAAATGAAAGTGATGCAAATGTATATGATGAAAATGATGCAAATGAAAGTGATGCAAATGTAGATGATGAAAATGATGCAAATGAAAGTGATGCAAATGTAGATGATGAAAAAGATGCAAATGATACGGATGATATGAAAATGATATCCGGATGCTTCTGGGGATCGAAACCCGTTCCAATGCTCCTTGCTGATATACTATGGGGACTTATTGCCTCTGCCCACCAGCTGAGGTGCTGGGATAACTTCTAGATTACCAAGGGGACTTATTGCCACTGCCCACTAGTTGTTTCTCCCAAGAAGTTGACATGAAGATGGGGACTTATTGCCTCTGCCCCGCCAACTTAGATCACGCTCTGTCTCGTACTTGTCTCGCACTGAAGATGATACTAGGTCTCATACTGGTCTCGAACTGGATGATGACGCTTGGTCTCGCACTGATGAAGATGCATGGTCTCGCACTAAAGAAAATGATGGGTCTCGCACTGATGAAGATGGTGGGTCTCGCACTGAAGGAAAAGATGGGTCTCGCACTGAAGGAAGATGTTAGGTCTCGTACTGAATGAGGAAACTGCAGGGCCTCGCACTGTTTTGGGTCTCGAACTAAAAATGAGTTAGGAAGATAATGGTCTCGTGCAAATGATGAAAACTGATTACTGGAGTGCCGAACATGGCAATGATGATAAGATGTATGCAATCAAAATATATGAAAGATACTCATTCAAAACATGAAACTGTTGGAAAAGGTGCCGAACTTGGCAATGTTGAGGTGTTATCCAAAAGTTGTAAAATGCAACTAAAGTGTTTGTTGGAAGCTTGCCCAAAACAAGGAACTGTTGAAAAATGTGCCAAACATGGCAATGCTTGAGAAAAACCCTGCTGAAAAAGGAAAGTGAAATGATCATTTCCTGACTAAAAATTTCAAATCTGCAATTTGCTTCTTGAAAAATGAACATGCCATTGGTGGAAGTGTGTGGTGTTTGTTGTGGTGTTAAAGGCTTTTGCCGGTGTTCCAGATTTGTGATAAACCAGGGATTGGGTTGTGATTTATGATGGTGGTCAAGGTTATGATGTGCCTAATGTTTTTGTGGAGGTAAGGCCAATGATGGGCTTGAGAGTGTGTGTGTGGTGGTAAGGGCTTATGTGTGTCTGTGGTGGGATGGTGGTGCTCAAGCTTTGGGTTTCAATTGGTGTTGACATGGCAATTGTTGGAACCAACAATTGCCCCCAGTATTTTTCCTTAGGACAATTCGAGCTAGAGTTCATGGCAATCGATCATTCCGATCGATTGCCCCCAGTATTTTCTTTGATCAAACGTGCGAACGAGTCTCGTCCTCACAGGGTCAAGGCTTATGTTCTGATTTGGTGCTTTCTAACCTACACTTGACGTGTTTGGTGTCTACACACATTTCTCATTCACGGTCATAACTTCTAGACCATTGAATTTGATATCTGATGAATTTACGCATTCGATTTGTTACTTTCACGTGATTGGACACACAACTATCAAGTCGGAAGTCTTTAAAGCTTATAACGTGGCCATAGGGTGTGATGAAAGACGACAGGATCATTGAGGGATATTTGAGGTATGTGGAGCTTAAATGGGTGACCAAAGCTGCAACTCGCGTCTTCTCTCAGATTCATCTTCATTATCTTGAAGTTGTCTGGCTGCTTCATGTTGACGTTGTTTTCGAGCTTCTGGACCTGGACTTTTGGAGTTGTTCTTTACACCATTTCTCTTTTTTGTCATTTGGACTTCTTTGAGGCGCTTCGGGTTTGCCTTTTTTTTTATCCTTTCTTGACTTTGCCTTCGGGGTTCTTGTGTTTCCCGGTTTTGGGCTTCGAGAGCTGTTTTGATGTGAGCTCTTTAGATCCTGTGTCACTCTGGGACCATTTGCGGATCACTTTGTCATGCTGACAGCGGCGTTGCTTCTTTGGACTGATGAGAGTGTTATCTGAGAGTCGGACTCCTTGCTTCCTTTGGTCACTGGGTCGGACATTCATCATTGGCTGGGTTATTTTGTGGAGTTCATAATATCGAAAAGGGATATATGAAAGACTCAGCGGGTGCCTAGGGCTTAATGTCAGGGTTCACAAGCTTTTGGCTATGTGGTGCTGTACCTAGGTGCTTCGCCATTCCTGATAGTTGTGTATCCGCTCTTTGTTACTTTTCGCAGGTCTAAGAGTAAATTTACAAATTATCTCCTTCGGTCAGAGTTATGCCATTTACCTTTTCTTTTGTATGTGGTCTCACCGGAGTCGTGTAAAAATGACACGCTCGTTCACTCATGGTTTTACCACTCAAGACACTCTCACGAGATTTTCACTCCGAAACTTGTTCACACATTTAAACGAAAGATGAAAGATGACGAACTTCAACTCAGATTGCCCCCAACATTGATTTGGGGTTTGTGACAACAATTCGATAGATGTCGACCTTGAACCTCTTTGTGTGTTGTTTGGATATTATGGGGTGAGTTGTGGTGTTTGGTTAGGCATGTTCAAATTTTTAGAAACAAGAGACAAGTCGTTCCATTGCATAGTCAGAAAATGATTACTCCGTGATCCTTGAAAGACATGAGTGCTCTTTTTTTCGAATTAATGAATAATGCTTTGTACAAAAATTAAAAATGGAAACAAAAATTATGAAATGGAACTATGAAATAATTGGAAATTACAAACTCGGGAAAACTATCGAAAATGATTAAGGAAACTAACTACTACAAAAGTTGAAAGACGACTAATCAAGAAAAGAAATGCATTTAATGAGAAAAACACTGAAAAACAACATTTCTGATGATGTTTGGGCACGCGTGCTCTGCGCTCTCCACCACGTTCTTAGAATTGGAGCCCTTGGTCAATCAGATCCTGGATTCTGTGCTGTAGGGCCCTGCAGTGGTCAGTGTCGTGACCAGACAGCTGATGGAAGTGACAAAATTGATTAAGATCTTTCCCCAAATGAGTAGTTCCTGGCCTCACGGCGAGCGGCTGCATCGGATATCTTCTTCGAAGCTCTTCAAGTGCTTGTCTTGGTGTTCGGCCGATGTCTGTAAAATTTCTCTGTCGAGAATTCCGTCTGGATGGTTCTACTGTCCCAACGCTCCAACCAGGTCCTCCTGACTGTCGATCACCGTCTTCCTCATGTTGCCTGGCTCTCTTACGGGTGCAGCTTTGGATGCAAGTTGCTGCTCCCGGTTGTCTAATCACTTTCCTGAGTTCTGTAGCAATTTCTTTGACATTCCCCTCTGATCCTCGGACCCTAATGGAGCCAACTTCAATGCAGTCATAAAGGATGTTGAGAAGCTTGTCCACTAACTCGTCCCGAGCTTGACGTTCGGACTCGAGGGAAAGAGCCTTTGCTTTCAACTCTTCGATAACGGCGACGTAGTTAGATTCCACGGTGTCCATGGCAGCACTATGTCTTTGCTCCATGGCATCAATGGTGGCCATGTGCTTTTGCTCCAAAATTGCGAGCTGGGCTTCCATGTTGATTGGACCACACTTAAAACTTGAGTCTACCTGTGTCCAAGGTGTCCATTATTAGCTAACAAGAGGAAGTGGGCTGAAGCATGACGCTTCACAAGATGGATCGAAACAGACTTAGGTTGAAAGCAAGTGGGCCAGGATACCCAGAGAATGAGGTGTTTGGGCTGGAGTATCTTTCAAACTATGAACTGGAACTTGGACTGAAATCTAAACAGAAGGTTTTGATTGGGCCTGAGAGGTGACACCTAGATCTAGGGTTCGGGGCTAAGGCCCGAATAAGAAGTCTACCTAGTCTAGAATGAGCCCTTGGGCCGGAATGTGCTTGGGTCTGGAGTAAAGCACATGGGCTGGAATGGTCCCTAAATCACAAATGGGCCTAACTTTCTTTGGGCCAGAGAAGATGGTTGCTAAGCAGAAAAAGATTTTATTTTCAGAACTTGTGGGTTGTTTCAAGTTCAGGTGGATTTCTCTTTTTTTTTTGGGCCTAGAACTAATTGGATAATTCAAATTGGGCCAGAAGAGAAATCACCTAAATCTAAGCTTTTGGGCCGAAGCCCGAACAAATAACTCACACATTCAAATCAAGCAAGGCCTTTGGGCCGCAAGCAATAAAGACGTGATATCGGGTTGGGCTGAGTTGATGTAGGAAAAGTTCCTATCAATTTCTAGGCTGGGTAGTGGGCTGATCATGCAGGTAAACAAGGCCCACACAAATTCAACATGTCCTCACCAGACGTTAAAATCAAACCGGGTATGGATCGATCCGGAGAGGTGCTTGGGGCATAGGCCAAGGTCGCCATAAAGGAATAGGGCTTGCACGCTATTCTCTTTGGGCTTCCCCACTTTTTTCACATCACCTGAAGGTGTGCGTCTACGGTCGGGTCTTTGACTGACCAAACAATGGGCTAGGTAAGGGCACAGCCAGGAAAACGCTTGGGGCTAAGGCCCAGGTATTAAGGGGATGTGGTTAGACGACATCCTCCTCTTTTCCCCCGCTTATTCACATCACCTAAAAGGTGTGAGTCCCTGACAGGGGACCCTCAAACGGGTCCCGGGGTGAAATCAGTTTGCATGGACCCTCGCTCTCATATGATGCAAGGGTGCAAAAAATTAAAGTGCGCACAAAAGTAAACAAACAATGTAATAAAGCCATAAATAAAAAGTTTCGAGTTAAGCCCTCTTTCTTAAAATTAAACAAGTTAAAATTAAGAAGTGGTCCCCAGCAGAGTCGCCAGTCTGTGAGCCTCGATTTTAAACCCTATCCTATGTTGATTAAAGTTGATTAGGATCTAAACGGGTTTTAGGTCCACTTATAACCTAAGATTAACTATGTCGTATAACAATAATTATTAAAACCTAAGCTAGCTCACTGGAACCTATTATGAGTCGCCACCTAATTTTGACCTAGATTAAATTAGGAAAGGAGAGTTCGGGTTCGGGGGCTTGATATTCGACTTAATTAGGGTTCAATTACTTTCATTACCCTTCCTAGGTCGTTTTTCCTCTACTTAGTTTAATTACGGCTTATTATGAGTCGTTTTAACCTAAGTGCGCGAGCTTCTGTTTTTTTTTGTGTTTTTTAACATTTTTTGACAGAAAATTAAAATAAAATTAAAGACTCCTAAACTAGGGTTTCGGAGGCAGAATTAGGTCAAATTTTATTTCCGTCTGTGGCTACGGACCTAATGTCCGAACCCACGGACCCTAGTTAACCTATGTGAACAAAAAAAAGTCAAATTAAACAGAAAACACAATTTTGCAAGGTCCGGGGCCACGGACAGGATATCCGTGGGCCCGGACATTATTTTAGGAAACCTAAATTTTGAATTTTTAAAAATCCCGCCGCCGTCCATGGGCGTCCGGGCTTACGGACAGGGAGTCCGGGACCCCGGACATGACGTCCGTGGGTGCGGACCGCCCTCGGACAGCGGCGTTGAGGCTGTTCCCGAAGGTGTTTTTGGCTCAAATTTTATGGGTGTGTAGCCTGAAAGATGTACAAGACGTTAGTGATTGAAAGTTTTCAATTTGAAATCGAATTTAATGCGAAACTTAACGAACAAGTTAGAAGGCAGAAACACAAACATCCCTTAATTCAGAAGCAAGGAAAAATCAATTCGGTTAGAAATTTCAACCAGAATTGTATTTTAACAAGAAGGGTTAGAGAATTTGGTTTTTACCCTGTTTTGATTTCGAAAACTTGTTGTTCCTTCATGTCGGGAATCTTTGAAAGCTTCGTTGGTGGCCGATCCGGTTCGACTTTGACCCGAGCTTCTGACCTCTTCTTCCTTGTGTTTTTAAGCATGTTTTGGTTCTGTATTTGTGGTGTTTTGATGCTTGGAAGCTCAATGAGAGAAGAAAGAATGTGTTTTTGGTGATTTTGGGATGATTTCGGTAGAGTTTCGGTGTTGGGAGTGTTGAAAACGTGGGAGGCAAGTAGACGGCTGTGTTTTCTGACTATGGGGATCATCTACCTTGCCCTAGGTCGTTTTTTGGAAGGCCTTTTATAGAAAGAGCATGGCCAAGTTGATAGAACAGAATTTTTATCTAAAACCTTGATTTTGTGCTCTAAGAGAATCTGATTTTTTAAAATATGTTGCAAGCCGATAAAAATTATGACAATTTAACTGAAGGTAAAGAATGATTTTTAGGAATTTTGAGAGTTGTAATCGGGTTATTTTGATAAATAACCGATTAGATAAAAATCTCACAATCTGGAATCTCCAAAAATTCATAACTTATTATTGGAAAGTCGAAATTACGAAATTCCAACAGCATTAGTCTCTAATAATCATTCTCTACCCTGTGTTAAAATTTCATGACATTTTGTTTTGATTTCGGTATTTTCCAGAGGAGAGAGAAAATTGCAAAAATGATTGAATTTCTCTTTTAAATTTTGGGATAAGGTTCCAAATAAAATAATTTCAGGTTTATGACAGTATGTAGTCATGCTAACCATGTGACAATTTTATTTCAATTTTGGAAACCTTTTAATCTCTATTTCGAGGCTATTTCATGTGTTAATTATTAAAGAAATTAGCTTATAATATGAATTAAAAGCTAAATTTCCAGAACAAATATTATCAGAAAATCATGAAATACCTTTCATAATGACTATGATATTTGGAAGTTTTTGGAGATGATGAACAAGTCATATGAAAATAGAGAATCCCGATAATGTCCTTGGAAAATCCCGCCTCGGTGCTTTTTGACCCCTTTTGCTCTTTGTAACACGTATGCCTTAGAGACTACTCGGGGGGGTTGAAATTTTGGGTATAACAGGTTGGAACTGGTGTAATTAAAATAATTGAGAAAGAAATTAATACTCAAAATATCCGTCGGGCTGTAAATAAAACCCGGTCGCAGTAGTATAGTAAGACAGAAGCGGTCGGGGTCAAACCGTGGGACTTATAGCGAAATAATATAGTACCTAAGCTTGTCACAAAAAAGGGGGGAATTAATTGACTTGTTTTTGTAAAGTAAAACAACAGATAAAATTAACTGAGTGGAAGATAAATTAAATGGGACTCCGGGTTCAGGTTTATATAATCTGATTAATTATGCTATCTCTACCGGTTTATTATAATAGTTTGGCAAAATTCCTGTTATTATCTTAAGGACTAAATCATAGACTCAAAAGGACTCGTTTAGCAGAAAATGCTCGGTCTATTCTAGACTCGAGCAAAACACATGTAAACGGACATTAAGTGCGAAGAATTATATTTGCATCTGAAAATACTAACTTATTAAATCATAATAAGCTTTCTCCAGATTTACGGCTTAATTAACCTGTCTATTTATCACTGGTCTGATCAAAATAGACTTTGTAAAGCATTTTAATAAATTCATGAAATTTATTAAAAAGGCAGGAGATAAACTTTAATCGTAACAAACTGTATTTATTTTAACCGGTAGAAATATAGATTACATAATTAAACAAACTACAACTAAACCTTCCCCGGAGTTAATCCTCCTTAGCCTGACATATTAACTGGTAATATGACAGACAGAGGTTGGACGTAATAATAATGCAGAGATATGGAGGTGTGGATAGTGAATGAAGAAATGAAGAGAACGAAGAGTGGAGAGTGTACGTAGGATTTTGTATGTGGAATGAGTGATTTGGAGTGTTGAGTTCTGGGGGTCGAGCGTATGTTTTTGGTTGAAGGTGCAGTGTGTTTATATAGAAGAAGGGAAGAGGAAGAAGATTGATTGGAGACAAAGCTGCAGATAGACGCGTGGGGGATTTAAGGCAGGCGCCTGATATTGCTGAAGGAGTAGATCGATATGTTTGTAGGCGCCGCAAACAATGAAGATAAACAGCACCGAAGTCTGCCGTGTTATTTACTAGATTTGGGTTTCATTTTAGAGTCGTCCGCGTTTGTGTCCCGCCATATTTCCACGGACACATTGTGTCCTTGCTTCTGTCCGCCCCTTGTCCGGTCAAATCTCCTCGGACGTGCCATTGTGTCCGACCTTTGTTATGCAGACAAGACACGGACGAGTAAGTCCACGTCCGGCCTTTGTTATGCGGACAAGACACGGACGTACCATCACTTGTCCGGCCTTGTTTACCCGGACAACACACGGACGGGTTTGTTTGACTCGTTTTCTTTCGTGAACTTTGACTGGCTCTACATTTTTCGTTTGGACTCTGTTTTTCGAGCCGTTTGCGCCTATGCGTTCGTGTCTTTGTCTACTTGGCTCCTAGCTTGGTTTTTCTTCATGTTTAACCAATAAATTTGTGAGATAACCAATAAAACATAAACTAGAGGAAAACTAATCAAAGTGGAGAAATGAGCAAGAAAAGTGCTAATATAATAAATGAAATACACCTATAAAACATGCTCAATTGGACACTTATCACACCCCCACACTTACCTTTTTGCTTGTCCTCAAGAAAAACCATGTACCCAAGTAAGTAGGGAATGCTCAATACTAACAAATATTATTATGAAGGGTATGATAAGGAGGTGAACAGTTCATGATCTTTTTAACTTTTTGAGGAGTGTGATCCATCAACTACTGGTGGCATAGGTGTGCTCAAGGTAAAATAAAATTAGAGTTTCGGGGTATGATCCAAGGTGCTTCAATGCTTCTTAGTTTAGGTGACTCTGAAAACTTTTACCATGGCCAACTTCTCTCAAGAATTGGCATTGAGGAGAAAACAAAAGGAAAAATAGATCTATGCATTTGTTTCACTTTTGCATAAGGGATGAGAAGATAAAATGTAGGCATCAAGCCTTTGTATTTAAGAACACTCAACTCTCTTTTGTTGGTTACCAATGGTATCTCGCAAGTCCCTTGCTTATTATTTTTACCTTCTTTCTCTTTTTTTTAACAGAGAAGCACCCCTTAGCAATCCCTAAGAGAGAGGACAGAAAGAAACCCTGAGCAATAAAAATCCAACCATTGTAGATCATTTGGTCACACTGCATAAGAAAAATGCTCCTCAAAAGCAATCTAATTTTGTTCCCCTTTATCCCACAATTCATAACAGTATTTGTTTTTATAGAGAACAACCTACATTAGCAGGGTCCATAATTTTTATTTTTGAACAAATGCAAGATAAGCAGAGAGATTTAATCATTTTAAGCACAAAATGCCTCCAAAAAGGGCTCTCCCCCACACTTAAGCTCAAGCAATGCCCTCATTGCGTAAATGGAATTAAATTAACAGGGCATGCAATCTGATAAAGGTAAGAGTGTACTCCCCAAAATTCGTAGAGTGTGTAGAGCTCCCCCACACTTGAGTGCAGCTGTGGAATGACATGAAATGTACCTGTAAAGAATATTCTACACAGCCAGAAGAACTCAAGTAAAACCCGCATTTTATTATGATATATAAAAGGGAGATATAGTACAAAAGAGAAAACAAAATAAAATTAAAGGAAAGACAAAAGATAGATAGTGGGTTGCCTCCCACCAAGTTGCCCGGGTTTAACGTCTCTAGCTAGACGCATGTTCTTCATTATCCCGGATCAAAAATGAAAGTTGACAATGGTAGTACCGGGAATAGGAAATTGGCAACAAGTAGGACCGAACCACCTGGATCAAAACAAAGTATTACAGTAGCAATTAAAGTAGGAAAATATAAACTCCACAAAACCTGATTTTGAAGGAGGTGTTTGCTGCAATTAATCTTGTATTGAAAACCGGGTGATGGTTGTATTTCTTCCTCAAACTGGAGAATGTACACATTCTCCTTTTGCTGTTTAGCCGTTTGTAGGCAAGGTGATAGTGGTGATCCTTGCTCAGAGTCGAGGATGTAAAGTTCCTCCCCTGGATCGAAAATGAAGGTGGAAGTGAGCTTCAATGGGTGGGTTGGGAGGGCATTTTTTCTTTGGAGAAGGGCCCAGATTTTTCAATGGATGACCCTTTGTGCGAGGATCAAAGTTGGATGGCTCCTCCTCCTCAAATTTGAGGATGTATATATCCTCATGTTTTTGGAGAGGCTCATAGGAAGAGCCCTGATTGAATTCAACTTCAGAGGGAGGTGGCTCCTCGAAGTTGATTGTAGCGTTTTGTTTGGATGTTCTGGCGGGAGCGAGCATCTCCTCCTCTTCATTTTTGAGGATGTAACTATCCTCATTTTCTGGGTATAGCATAGAGAAGGAGGGAAAATAACGGTAGTCGACTTCAGAGGGAGGAGACTCCATGAAGTTGAGGTAGAAGCTGTCCTCTGATGGCTTGTCTTCAAGCTCAAGCAGATGGTTTGATGTGTATTGCTCAGGTTCGAACGGGGGTGGTGATATAGAGTAACTCAAATCCTCAGTAAAGTCATCCACTATATGAACCGTTTCGCTCTCCGTTTGGTGTGATGTAAGGTCTAATGGACCTTCCATCATTTCATTTATCTCAACTAATTTGGTATAAAGCTTCATTTGGTTCATGTCGAGGTATTCTTCCTCAGCTCGCTGTTCCACTTCATGGACCATTTCACTCTCATATTGTTGCTCCCTTTGAGCTAGTGTGATGGGCTGGTCCACTACATAAATTGCATTTGCATACTCTCGTGGATTTGGATTAGTTTGTGAAGGGAGTTGACCAGGAGGTCTTTGTTGAGTTAGAAGCTGTTGTATTTGGGACTGCAAGGCTCTTTGGTCTTTGCGAAGGGCTGCGACCTCCTCTTGTGTGTCTCGGGACTTACCCATCATCGCTTTAAACATCTCTTGCATTTGGGACATTTCAGATTCAGGATTCGAAGGAGGTTGAGTCGGTCGACTCGAAGAAGCATCATTGCCATAAGGCTTTTGCTGATACTGCCTTTGGGCTCCTTGAAAATTGGACCGAGGTCTGTAATTTTGAGATGGTTGTAGTGTATGTGGGTTTTGGATATTGTCGGTGTTTGAGTAGCGAAGGTTGGGTTGCATGTTACGTTGCCAAGGTTGCTTGTACCCTAAATTGTTGGTGAGATAGTTTGCTTCCTCTGCTGCTTTTAATTCTTGTAGTTGGGGGCATTGTTCATAATCATGGGGCCCACCACATTGCGTACAAGAAATATCAGGAGATGATCGGGATAGAGGAGCATAGCCTGGAGGGATTGTAGATGAAAGAGATGTAACACCCCCAAACACTGGCCTAGGAGTTAGGGGTATTACACGCCGCGTATTATTACTTAATAACGCAAGACTCTAATATTCAAACGCAAATAAGCAAATAAGGCCCAAAACAGAATACTTAAATAAAGTATAATCAAGATGATGTCGCAACATCCCAAAAGTATTACAGAACCCACCAAACTAATATCAGAAGCGGAAGCTAACAAAGAGGCCCAAAGGCTCAAATTCAAATACAAGTCTCAACGAAACAATTAACAAAATGAACTAAACTCCAGAGCTGCAAAGTGACCCTCGCTGATCAATCTGCAATGTTAGATAAAGTAGGGGAATGAGCACACAACTATGCCCAGTAGATGACAAACTTCATCAACCAGCATGCTCAAAACATTTTACAGAATGTTAACAAATCAGAAGGAGTCAAAGGAACCCAAAGCATGTCAGAAAACAGAACAGAAGTCCATACGTTAGAGGACTAAACAGAGTTAGAAGCAGACAGAAGCAGAAAACAGAGTGGGACGCTAGCGATCACAGCATACAGACAGAACGAGCAACCAGCTCGTGAACAGAATGAGGAAACCTCACTCGTGAACAGAACAGGTGTAAACACCTGTGAACAGAACGGGGAACATCACCCGTAAACAGAAGGATCCTACATAGTGCGCTACGAGACAACGTAACCAGCCATCCAAAGGCTCAGACACAGAGATAACTAGGTCCCAAAACAGAAGCTTAAATACAGATAAGCATATGTGCACCAAAGGCACCAGAAAGCACATAGATGGCTTGGAAATCAGAAGGGGAATCCAACCCCGTAAACGGAAGTCAAAACAGAGCTCAGACGAGCAAGTTATGGTCAAAACAGTACCATGTCCGAACTTGTGTCCAGACATCAATGTTCGGACACAAGTCGAGACTCAGAAGTCGAAAACAGACAGATGTCCGAACATGTGTCCGAACTACCAAGTTCGGACACTGGTCGAACATTAAAACAGTAGAAGAGACAGAGGTGTCCGAACATCAAAGGTCGGACAGATGTTCGGACGTTCTTCAGAAATCAGACACGCGCAGAGTCCGAACTTGTGTCCGGACATCCATGTTCGGACACAGGTCGAGACAAAATCAGAGAATACAGAAGGCTGTGTCCGAACTTCAAAGGTCGGACGGAAGTTCGGACACAGCGAAAACTTCAGAAAATCAAAAGCGCAACAGGGTATGTCCGAACGTCAAAGCTCGGACAGACGTACGGACACACCAAAATGCGTAGTTTCCAGAAACGGATTCACAGCAGAACAGAGGATTTAACACAACAAAACAGAAGTAGAGCAGTTAAAAACAACCTTGGGGGTTTGTAATTATTCAAATAGCGCAAACGGACTGATTCACAAACACAACGCAGAGGTAATTCACACATCAGAAACCAGAATCCGAAACGCCCCAAGGCTGAACATACTAGCCGAATCCATTAGCCACCTACCTCAATAATCAGCAGAAGGCAACCAATCTGAACAGCAGAGCCAACCAACGAACAGAATTCCCGAATGCAGAACGACAAAACACCCGAACAACGCAACTGAAGAACAGACCGAAATCAGAACCAAATTCCCAAATCAGAAACTGCCATCGCAAACGAATTCACAATTCGTACCTGAATCTAACAGCAAAGGAACCGCAGAGGAGAGTCCGAACACAACCACGCAGAAGGATTGAAGATTCTGACAGCAGATTGCAGAAACCTAAATCAGAACGGGGGAAGGTTTCCCAAATGCAGAATTGAACGAGAATAGACCACGCTCTTACCTTATACTGAAACCGGTTTCCAGAACGAGGTAGAATCCACAGCAGAATTCCAAGAGGAGCCACAATCCACAGCACTTGAGAGGATGAGCAGCACGTAACTTTTGAGAGAGAGAACAGAGAAGGGAGCGCACTGACGGTTTCCAAATGAGCGAGGTTAGAACGTGATTGAGAGTGTGGGGAATTTAGGAAATAACCTTACTGATTTAATTACCTAACAGTAATTAGAAGGGGGGGGGACGGAAAATGACCCATTAGTCCTCGCCTTTAATTAGAAGGACCCCCATGTCCTGAAAGATTAAATAACTCATTTAATCATCTTGTAACAAGATAGAATACAAAGGAAATTCTAAAATAAACTTTGGGTTATAACAAGAGAAGTCATCGACTTTGCTTGTTTGGGCTAGGCGTTCATCGCCATCTGCTCAACCACTTTCTGGAGAGTACTTACTTTTGTTGCCTGCTGCGCATTACTCTCAATGAGTTGCTCATGGCTTTTCATCAGCTGGTCAAATTTATTGTCACTTTCCCCAACATGGTATAAACCTGGAGTGCCGCCTCTTGATCCGCCTGTGGCCCAGTCTTTGATCTCTTCACAGAGAGACTCTATGCTATTCAGAAACTGTTATCCTAGTTTTTTCAGAATGTCAGCCCCTAAAGAGGATAGTACCATTGTTCTGCACGGACCAATTAAGCCTTTGAAGAACAATTGTGATACTTGCTCTTTCGTGAGACCATGGTGAGGGCAAGTAAGTAGTAGTCCTTTGAAACGGTCCCAAGTTTCACAAATGTTTTCCGACCCTGGCTGCTTGAAATTATAGATTTCAGCAATCATTTCCAACGCTCGGCTCGGGGGCTGGAATTTGTCGTAGAACTTGGTGGCCATTTCATCCCAAGTACCAATGGTACTTGGTGTCAGGCTGTGATACCATTTGCTCGCATTTCCCGTCAGGCTGTGAGGGAATAATGATAGTCTCGCGTATTGAAGTACTGCGTCTGTCGCGGTTAGGCTATTGCCATGCTGTAAGAACTTGGTAACATGTAACAGAGCTTCGTCAGGACTGGAGCCATCGAACATGCCCAACTCCTTTACACATCGGATCTGATGATATGGCTTTAGCTTTTGCCACTCATCGTATTCGGACGGGGTAAGGTGGGGAAGGATGATGGCAGTCTGTTGTCCTTGATTGGACGGCCTATTGATGTTTCGGACTGTCGCTGATGAAGAGGCCATGTCTACTTCCGGGTTAGATTCTATCACTGTGGTAGTTATGTTTTGTTGAGTTCGTTTCTGCCTTAGAGTGCGCAGAAAGGTTCTCTCGATCTCTGGGATGTAACTAACCGTGTGATTATTAATATTTTCCGGGAGGCTGTGTGACCTGGTAAAAGGCATTCCCCACTCAAAACAGAAAAAGAAATTCGTGATGTGATAAAAATGGACAGAAATAGGGAGGGGAAAAATTAAACAGTTGAACAGAGATAATTCGAAAATTAAGAACTACCCTTTTTTTTAAATAAAAACAGTAAAATAAAATAAAGAAAAGGACAAAATTAAATAGTAGAAATTTAAATGACAAGGGAATTTAAATGAGAGAAATATAAAGAACTGAATTTAAATGACAGAATTTAAATGTTAGTAATTAGATGACAGAATTTAAATGACTGAATTTAAATTACTGAATTTAAATCTTAGGAGTTAGTTTACAGAATTTAAATAACATAAACTAAATGACAGAAAATTGAATGTTAGAAATTAGTTTACTGGAAATTTAAATGTTAGAAGTTAGATTGCTGAAATTTAAAGGACACTGGAAATTTAAATGGCTGGGAATTAAATGACAGTAAAGTAAATGACTGGAAAATAAATAACTGTAATTAATGCGATACTTAAATTGCTGGAATTATTAAATAATAGTAATTAGTAGAAATAAAGTAAATAAACAACCAAATAATATAAACAGAATATTATAATATAGCAAGTGAATTATCCGGGGCTTAGGGACTAGAATAAATCAAGTCCCCGACAACGGCGCCATTTTGCAGACTAAATATTGTGAGTGGTTGGAACTGGTGTAATTAAAATAGTTGAGAAAGAAATTAATACTCAAAATATCCGTCGGGCTGCAAAGAAAACCCGGTCGCAGAAGTATAGTAAGACAGAAGTGGACGGGGTTAAACCGTGGGACTTATAGCGAAATAATATAGTACCTAAGCTTGTCACAAAAAAGGGGGAATTAATTGACTTGTTTTTGTAAAGTAAAACAACAGATAAAATTAACTGAGTGGAAGATAAATTAAATGGGACTCCGGGTTCAGGTTTATATAATCTGATTAATTATGCTATCTCTACCGGTTTATTATAATAGTTTGGCAAAATTCCTGTTATTATCTTAAGGACTAAATCATAGACTCAAAAGGACTCGTTTAGCAGAAAATGCTCGGTCTATTCTAGACTCGAGCAAAACACATGTAAACGGACATTAAGTGCGAGGAATTATATTTGCATCTGAAAATACTAACTTATTAAATCATAATAAGCTTTCTCCAGATTTACGCTTAATTAACCTATCTATTTATCACTGGTCTGATCAAAATAGACTTTGTAAAGCATTTTAATAAATTCATGAAATTTGATCGTAACAAACTGTATTTATTTTGACCGGTAGAAATATAGATTACATAATTAAACAAACTACAACTAAACCTTCCCCGGAGTTAATCCTCCTTAGCCTGACATATTAACTGCTAATATGACAGACAGAGGTTGGACGTAATAATAATGCGGAGATATGGAGGAGTGGATAGTGAATGGAGAAATGAAGAGAACGAAGAGTGGAGAGTGTACATAGGATTTTATATGTGGAATGAGTGATTTGGAGTGTTGAGTTCTGGGGGTCGAGCGTATGTTTTTGGTTGAAGGTGCAGTGTGTTTATATAGAAGAAGGGAAGAGGAAGAAAATTGATTGGAGACAGAGCTGGAGACAGACGCGTGATGGATTTAAGGCAGGCGCCTGATATTGCTGAAGGAGTAGATCGATATGTTTGTAGGTGCCGCAAACGAAGAAGATAAACAGCACCGAAGTCTGTCGTGTTAATTACTGGATCTGGGTTTCATTTTAGAGTCGTCTGCGTTTGTGTCCGGCCATATTTCCACGGACACATTGTGTCCTTGCTTTTGTCCGCCCCTTGTCCGGTCAAATCTCCTCGGACGTGCCATTGTGTCCGGCCTTTGTTATGTGGACAAGACACGGACGAGTAAGTCCACGTCCGGCCTTTGTTATGCGGACAAGACACGGACGCACCATCACTTGTCCGGCCTTATTTACCCGGACAGCACACGGACGAGTTTGTTTGACTCGTTTTCTTTAGCGAACTTTGACTGGCTCTACATTCTTCGTTTGGACTCCGTTTTTCAAGCCGTTTGCCTATGCGTTCGTATCTTTGTCTACTTGGCTCCTAGATTGGTTTTCCTCATGTTTAACCAATAAATTTATGAGATAACCAATAAAACATAAACTAGAGGAAAACTAATCAAAGTGGAGAAATGAGCAAGAAAAGTGCTAATATAATATATGAAATACACCTATAAAACATGCTCAATTGGACACTTATCAACAATTTCCCTCTTTTTGATGATGGCAACCTATACACTTATTATGTACTTGGCAATCAAGAATTGAGAGATTCCCTCTAAGAAGGATTCCCCTTGAGTTTATTAAGGGTTTTTAAGAATGAAAGAATTTTAACGAATGATAGCATAGGTGACAGCTTTTATGTTATATCATAGATAAGGTTTCATTCAGATGATACATAATACAAGGACGATAGACATACTCTCACAAGTACATATACTTTTCTTTCCCCCTTTGCCATACAACAAAATAGGGAGCAACTACATGACGTAAGATGTTGTAAAGGCCATGACATTCCATAGATTACAAACTATAAAATATGATCAAGATAATCTAGATGGAGTGACGTAGTTGGGTATCGCATTCATAAACCTCTGAGTAAGTAGGCTCTTCCTCCAAAAAACCGGCTTTGATCCAAGAAGGTTTGGCTTTAGGTGCGGTGATCAAAGGTGATTCAGCTGTGGTTGAAAGGTCAGACTCATCAGAATCTATAGAGAACTCCATGCAATGTGGAGAACGTGATTGTGATAGAGTAATACTTGAGGTGATAGACCAAGCTGTTAGGGAGTCGGAGTCTGGTTGAACATAGCTTTTGGCGACGTATTTCTTTGGGTGTTTGGTGGTCATAAACTTGTGAACGGTGGAGTGAATGGTTTGCTCATTCGAACTGGATGAGCTTTGTGGATATTGCGCCATTGCATGAGATGTTGTGAGTGGTAAAAGGAGTAAGCATGTTTTATAGACACTTTGGATATGCTCAAGGACTGATCGGTGAGTGGCATTTAATGAGGTGCTACGTCTTGTGGGCTATGTTTGTAGGCTTTTTAGGTGTCAAGGTTAGAGTTTGGATTAGTGGAATGGATAGGACTTAATATCTCAGATCATTTTATAATTTTTAATCAAGGAAGAAGTAGCCAAGACAATAAAATATTTCGTACCCATCATAAGCATTCAAGTAACAAAAATCAGTTGCATTTTCATTGATGTCCAAAAGATACTGTGAAACATATAGTCAAAGACAAAATATAGCACTTGATGGAAAAGAAAAATCTAGTCCTAACTCTAATTCTCACGGTCTCACTCAAGTCTCAATGAGACAAGGAGCGCTCAGGCTATGTGGGAATCTATAAAATCTATCGCTCCTTGAACCATATGATGGACACTTGTTTCGGTGGAGACAGCCTGCATAGCGGTAAGAGTGACTCTTACACGCTGAAGAACGTCCCGAGTTGAAGTATCCAGACTGGTCCCCGAACTATTGTGGACCAGTGAGAGACTTCTCTTCCTCTTGTTTCCTGATGCCCTGGCTGATGGCCTTGACTCGGACCGTGCTTCCTCACCCTTGGGGAGCTTCTGGATGGCCATGAACTTATCCCCCTAGTCTTTATCCCCATCTTGGATAGCATCTCAGAACAGATGCAGTCCTGAGCGGTGCGCGCGCACTCGTGGAACCTGTCGGTGTCAACTCCATTCTCCATGAGTGTCGCGGTGACCACTCCCTCATGCACCAGACCTTGGTTCACTTGTCGACTCTCATCTAGAGTGAGGAGAATCATGGCTGGCAAATCGATCTTTTCCTTGGTCTTGAGTGCATATAGTAGTCTCACATCCCGTGCATTGACAATGTGAGTACGCTGGTCCCTTGGGGTGATGTTGTGGGTGACTAAGCTGAAGAGAACCCTGTCCATGATGGACATGTCCCCGGCATTGAAATTTTTCAGTGTTGCCCCTTTGTTGAGCAAGGTGACCATCTTTCCTCCTTGGTGTCCTTGGGAATGACCATACCCTCTGGCTCTAGGTTGAAGGTCTTGCAAATCCAAGACATGGAGATCGTGATTTGAGCAGTTTGGACCGTTGAGTTGAGGAAGTCGTCATCTTCATTGCTTTGGAGTGGTCCAAGATATCTCATATGCTCCTTGAGAAACTCGGTGTAGACAGGGATATGCTCCTGGAAGAATTCTAGCCATCCTTGGAACTCCAATAGCTCGATGATCTCTCCTAGACCCATCTTCTTCATCCACTCTATGTCCAACGTCTTTGGTAAGACGGGACAGGAGCGGTCGTTGACGTTTTCGGCCTTGATCAATGGAGGCTCCAGTTCTTTGAGCATTTTTAGTCACTTCTGGGATGGTGGAGATTGGGACTTGGCAGCTGATTTTTCGGTATGAGCAAGCTCCTCAACCTCCTTGATGTTAGAGGAAGCGCCCATCTTCCTTTTTCCTTTTGCTTTCTCCAAGTGAGCACGCTCCTCAAGCGTGTAAATAATAGGTGATGACGATTTTGTGTCACTATCACCACTTGTATGTTGTTGCTGAGATGTTGGAGACCTGTCGTCGACTGGTTCTCCGAAAGCGGCTATGAGATTTGCTTCCTCTTCGGAGTCAGGTGCAGTTACACCTTCCTCCTGGCCTTTCTCTCCTACTGAGGCTTCCTTCTGAGATGGTTCATCACTTTGAACCTCCTTTTCCTCCAATGTTTGAACTACCTCTTTGACGATATCTATATGAGAGGCTTCTTCTTCCGCGGTGAAGTGTAACCGACGTGTTATTTTCTCTGGTGTTGAGTGTGATTTTTGTGGAGCTGTCTGTTTTTTTGATGCACCTAGATGCGCGAGTTACATGACTGGTGGTGGCGGTTGAATGGCCTTTGGACTTTGATTGTTTGGCTTTTGATTTCTTTGTGGTGTTTTAGGAGGTTTTAGGTGAGGGTGCGGGAGAAGACATTTTCGGTTCTTGTGTAGGAGCAGGATCAGGAATGATGATGGGTTTGAAAGTGCCGGATGTGATGAGGTGGTAGGTTTTAGGAATGTGGGACTTTATATATTCTACCTCAGTGGCGAGAAGGTTCCCTTCTTGGATTACTCTAACCATAAGCTCGTTCTCCTCCTCCTTTGTCAGTTGAGTTGGAGATTTTGTCTGCTGGATGTCGGCCACTTGTTGTAAGGAAGCTTCTGTGAGGATTTCTTTAGCTTTTGATCATAGAGCTGTCTTTGGTGCCATTTTCAGAGAAGAGGATTTTGTACTGGAATTTTGTACTTTTGGCTCGGGTGTTCTTTAACGGCTGTGAGGTGAGGTTCTTTGCACTTGAATCTCTCAGGAAATTTCGTGAGAGAGAAGAGAATATGCTTTGATTGCTTAGAGAGATTAGAGAAAGTTAGGGCAATAGTGTGACAGGAGTAAAACTCCCATCGCCCTTTTATAGATATCGAGTAACGGTCGGTGACTGCTCCTCGTCCGCTCGCTGACAAGTCCTAATGGTACTATTCATAACGGGCAGCGGTCGTGACGGTTGTCACCAATCCGTTGAGAAGTTTTCCCGTTTCTATCCGTTGGACTATCTCTAACCTAATCTCACTTTTGTGGAAAATGACATATCTGCTTCAAGTAGTCGTTTGACATGTTTTCTATGCGTTAAATAGATCGTTGACTGCTGAACGACAATATAACAGGTGTTACTCACATGTCGTTAACCGATCGTAGGAAATAAAATCAGTTTAACTATGATTAATGAATATCATACCAAGATCATGAACAATCTTAGCAAACCTTTCTCTACTTAATGGCTTTGTAATGATGTCAGCTAGTTGATTCTCAGTAGAAATATACTTTAAACCAACTAATTCTTTTTCACAACAATCTCTAAGAAAATGATGTCTAATGTCAATATGTTTGGTACGAGAATGATGCACAAGATTTTTGGTAATAGAGATGGCACTTGTATTATCACACATAATTGGTAAAGTACCTGTTTTGATGCCATAATCACCAATTTGTTGTTTGAGCCATAGGAGTTGGGCACAGCAGCTTGCCGCAATAATGTATGCAGATTCTACTACTGAGATTGCTACACTTTGTTGTTTATTTGATCCCCATGCAATCAGACATGATCCAACAAAGAATGTTGTCCCTGAGGTGCTCTTTCTATCGGTGATAGATCCTCCATAGTCCGCATCTGAAAATCCTACAACGTTACAGTTAGTGAACTTAGGATAAAAGAGACCAAGATTCATGGTTCCTTTTAAGTAACGTAGGATTCTTTTTACAGATGTGAGGTGACTTTCTCTTGGATCTGCTTGAAACCTGGCACATAAGCAAACACTATACATGATGTGAGGTCTACTAGCAGTTAAATATAGTAGAGAACCAATCATCTCTCTGTAAGATCACTGGTCGACCGGTCGGTCAACAGTCATGATACCCATCTTAGTGCCAACTGTCATAGGTGTGTCAAACGTCTTGCATCCCTCCATTCCAAATCTCTTCAGCAAGTCTTTTACGTACTTCTCTTGGGATATGATGGTCCCTTCATCATTCTGCTTGACTTGAAGTCCTAGGAAGAATTTCATTTCTCCCAGACCACTCATCTCAAATTCACTTTTCATCAATGCTTCGAACTTCTTGCAATATTTTTCAGAATCTCCCCATGCGGCAACGAAGGCTTCCTTCTTTGGTCCTTTGTTGAATGATCGTCGGACAGGCTTCTTGACCCTGTCGTTGTCCTCTCGTGATCGCCAAGGGAAGTCTTTGATATGATGTCCGCGTTTTGAACACCCAAAACACTTGTTATTACTTTTCCTCTGATCATGCGACTCCTTGGACTCATTACCTTTCCTCATTTTATTTCTTATGAACTTTCGAACGTACCTCTTAGCATAAAGGACAATTTCATCATTGTTGTCTCCTGACTCGGACTTTTCATTTTCAGCTACTTGAAGGGCTATGCCTTTCCCTCTTTCTCGTGATGAGCTTTCCAAGTTTTTGTGTTGTTATTTTAACTCGAAAGCCATCAGAGATCCTAGCATGTCTGTCAGAGACATCTTAGAGAGATCATGCACTTCTTGCATGGCATTGTCTTTGCTATCAAAGGAGGTAGGGAGAGATCTGAGGAAATTTCGAATTTGATCCTCGTTAGAAATTGTTCTTCCAAGCACCAACATTTCGTTGATCAGCTTGGTGAACCTTGTATGCATTTCAGAAATGCTCTCCTTTTCTTCCTTCTTGAATAGCTCCTAGTGAGTGAGTAGCAACTCAATGCGAGTCTTTTTGATCTCATCATCCCCTCATAAGTGACCTCAAGAGTTTTCCAAGTCTCTTGGGCTGTTTTAGCTGAAGCAATCTTTGAGTATTGCTCAGGTAGTAGTGCATAGTGAAGTATTCTAACTGCTCGAACGTTGAATATGTAATACGCCTAAAACCGGCCTAAGAGTTAGAGGCATTACACGCCGCGTATTATTACCTCATAACACAAGGCTCTAAAGCTAACGTTCGCAATCAAGGCCCGAAACAACACTTCTATTAAAGATTGTAAAACAATTATACTGAATACATCAACCATAGAGTAATCCTCAAAAACCAAGTCAATAGCCAGAAGAAGTGAGGCCTGAAGGCTACGATCATAAGGTCAAAATGTCTAACAACCAGAATGTATAAACATAAAGGATCCGGAAACTTAAGATGATCATCGCTGATCATTCTGCAAAAAACAATAAGAGTAGGGGGATGAGCACACAACTATGCCTAGTAAGCAGCAACCGTCATCAATAAGGTCGCTCAAAACATTTGAAATCAGAAGAGAAGCAGAATATCAGAAGTCCCAAGTCAGACAGAAGGTTATACAATCCAATACAGAATGAAACGCCAGAGTTCCCAAATCCAGAAATAATCGGAGTTGACAAACAGAGAGGGACAATATACAATGCACACACTCAGAAGGGTCGAAGACCCATAGATCATAACAGATCTCTCGGCAACGCAGAAATGACTCAGAGGAGTCAAAGGGTTCATCAACCCCACAGAATAGAAAGGGAATGACCCACACTCAGAATGACGTCTACATGGTATACCACGGAATAGCTCGACCCAGCCATTCACGGCTCAGAAACAGAGTATAATGTCCCAAAACAGAAGGTTTGCAAAACAGAAGAAAACTTGCACTTAAACATGTCAAAACACTTATAAAGCAGTAGTAGGGACTTAGAGGAGTCTAACGCCGCAAACGGCACTCAAATCGGGGTTTAGACAGAGAAGTTATATTGCAAACAGTGTAGTGTCCGAGCTTGTGTCCGGACTTCAATGTTCGGACACAAGTCGAGACTTCAAAGCCGGAGTTACCAAACGTCCAAACTTGTGTCTGGACATCAATGTTCGGACACAAGTCGATTTGAAAATAGGAGGGAAGTTCACGGAGGTGTCCGAACATCGATGCTCGGACTGATGTTCGGACGCTTTACGACAAATAGTTATGTGGTGACATCCGAACGTGTGTCCGGACATCATCGTTCGGACACAGTTCGAGACTTAAAATCAGAGAAGAACCTCGGGGAGTGTCTAGACATTAAAGGTCGGACCAAAGTTCGGACACACCCTGAACTTTGGAAGTCAGAAGAGCAAAACACACAGTCCGAACTTCAAAACTCGGACAGAAGGTCGGACAGTGCGAAAACAGCAGTTTCAGATTGACGAACAGAGCAGAAAAGATGCACAAAAACGCCACGCAATTTGACAAAACAATACTCACACCAAACCAGATTCAAACATAGAGTACCATAGGGGTTTAACCGTCTAGAAAACGCCAAACGCAACCCAAATCACAACACAATTCAGAACGTAAACCTTGAAACTCCCTATGGCTGAACTTCCAAATTGAATCAAGCCACCACCTACCTCGATTTGCAGACAAAACCAACGAACTGAGACAACAGGCGTAATCCACACAGAGCCGCAATCTGAAATAGACCAACAGCCACTGAATTCGCAGAAACGACAATCCAAAATCAGAAACGAAGGGAGAAACCTAGAACAACACAGTCTCAAATCTGCAACACACACCTGGAATCGACGGTCCTGAAATCACCACCCGATCAACTACAGCAGCCCCGAACAGACCTCCAACCAAATTCCAAACACAAACACTGATCTAACAACATTCGAAGGATTCAAATCAGTAAACCGAGAAGGGAGGAAAAGCCGACGAAGCCCAAAATTCTGCAGAACAAACCTGATAACGGAACGAGGGAAATCCAGCAACGCAGGTCTGCAACTGATTGCAACAGTTGCACCAGGATTCTCAGCAGAGGAAGAACTGGAGAGAGAGGGAGAGAGAGGAAGAACGCTCGTTCAAACTTGGAAACTGCCCACGCTCCACGAAATGACTAACGTGATTAAATGGTCAGGAAAAGGAAAATAAGGGTTCTCTTCCTAATTTAAATAACTCACTTAATTACCTCATTAATTAGGCAGAAGACCTCCTTGCCCTTAACTATTGTAGAAATGCCGCTGACGTCCCCAACTGATAACAAGGAATACATTCCACTTAGAACAACGTTATAGCGGACATAATATAATGTTACAAATTATGGGTTATAACATCACCTCCCCCTTAAAACACTTTTGTCCTTGAAATTGACTTACCTCACTGCACAAAGAGGGAGGGAAACTTGGCACGTAGCTCATCCTCGAGCTCCCAAGTCGCTTCACTCTCTGTCTGGTCAGACCACTGGACCTTAACCATGGGCAAGGTCTTGCTGCGGAGCATCTCTAGCCAGAATGCGGGTAGGCACCGCTTCATAACTGAAGTTCTCTCTCAATTGGAGCTAACTATGGTCGATCACATGGGACGGATCATCCAGGTACTTCCTCAGCATCGAAACGTGGAACACATTATGGAAAGCAGACAACGATGGAGGCAAAGCTAGACGATATGCCACAGGGCCAATCCGCTCCAAGATCTCAACAAGTCCTACGAACCTTGGGCTAAGCTTCCCACGCTTCCCAAACCGAACAACACCCCTGACTGGCGACACACGCAGGTACACATGATCTTTAACCTCAAACTCAAGTGGTTTACGCCTCTAATCTGCATAGCACTTCTGCCTACTCTATGCAACAAGCAGGTGCTCACGGATCATTCTAATCTTCTCTACTGCTCCCTGCACCAGCTCAGGTCCAACTAGGACTCTCTCCTTCAGGTCATCCCAACAGATGGGAGACCTGCACCTCCTACCATACAACACTACAAACGGAGCCATACCAATGCTTGCCTGAAAGCTGTTGTTGTAGGCGAATTCGATCAGGGTCACATGCTGATCCCAGCTACCTCCAAAATCTAGGACACATGCACGAAGCATGTCCTCCAGGACCTGATTAGTCCTCTCCGTCTGGCCATCCGACTGAGGATGGTAGGCCGAACTGAAAGCTAGATTCGTACCCAAGGCCTTATGCAAACTACGCCAGAATCTAGACACGAAACGCGGATCACAGTCAGACACTATAGAAGCCGGCACCCCATGAAGCCTCACTATCTCATCAAGATACAGATGAGCCAGACGCTCTAAATTGAAAGTCTTCGTCACAGGCCGAAAATGGGCAGACTTCGTCAGTCTATCAATTATCACCCACACAGCGTCACAGCCCGAAGGAGTCTTAGGCAACCCCATGATAAAGTCCATCCCCACACTCTCCCACTTCCACTCAGGAATGGGAAGGGGCTGAAGCAAACCCGCTAGCCTCTGGTGCTCAGCCTTCACCTGCTGATAGGTCTAGCACTTCGAAACGAACTTGGAGATGTCACGCTTCATCCCAGACCACCAAAATGACTCCCTGAGATCCCGGTACATCTTCACCCCTCCTGGGTGAACCGAGTATGGAGCTCCGTGCGCCTCCTTAAGGATCTCTCTGCGCAGAACAGCAACATCCGGCACACACACTCGACCTCTAAAGCGCAGACAGCCATCACTGGAGATACTGAAGTATGAACTCTACTCTGCAGACAACCCCTCTCTGATCTGACCTAAAGTTGAATATGACTCCTGACCAACCCTGATCCTGTCGACTAACAAAGACTGAACCTGAAGTACTGCTATCCTACTGGCACTGTCTGGTCTGACTACCCAAAACCCATACGTTGTAGCTCTATAGCTAACCTCTGAACTTCTGTCAAGGAACAAGCTACGCCCGGAGCACATCTCTGACTCAAAGCATCTGCCACAACGTTTGCTCTACCAGGGTGGTAGAGGATGTCCAAGTTGTAATCGTGAAGTAGCTCCAACCACCTCCTCTGTCTCAAGTTCAGCTCCTTCTGAGTGAACAAATACTTGAGACTCTTGTGGTCCGTGTAAACCTTACACGACGCTCCATACAAATAATGTCTTCAAATCTTCAGCGCAAACACCACGGCTGCCAACTCCAGATTGTGGGTGGGGTAGTTCTTCTCATAGGGCTTCAGCTGTCGAGAGCCATGAGCCACTACCTTACCCTGCTGCATCAAGACACATCCAAGTCCCTTGTGGGGCGCATCACAGAAGACCTCAAAGCCCTGGGTCCCAGATGGCAAGGTCAGAATCGGTGCGACCGTCAGTCTCTTCTTAATCACCTAGAAGCTCTGCTCTCAAGACTCGCTCCACTCGAACTTAATCTCCTTCCTCAACAGACGGGTCAGCGGGGATACGATTTTGTAAAACCCCTCAACAAACAACCTGTAGTACCCAGCTAACCCAAGGAAGCTACGGATCTTGGCAACATTTGTGGGCCTCGCCCACTCCATCATAACTCTAATCTTCTCAGGATCCACTGAGATACCGTCCTTTGAGACTACATGCCCCAAGAACACTACGCGATCCAGCCAGAAATCACACTTCTTCAGCTTAGTATAAAGCTCCCGCTCCTTCAGCGTTCGCAGAACGATCCTCAGATGCTCCTCATGCTCCTCTGCACTCTTGGAGTACACCAAGATGTCGTCTATAAAGACAACCACAAACTGATCCAGATAGGGTTTAAAAACCCGGTTCATCATATCCATGAAAACAGATGGAGCCTTAGTCAACCCAAACGGCATGACTAGGAACTCGTAATGACCATAACCAGTCCTAAAGGCGGACTTAGGCACGTCCTCGGCCTTTATCCTCAACTGATGGTAGCCTGAACGAAGATTTATCTTCGAGAAAACTGTGGTGCCCGCCAACTAGTCAAACAAATCATCAATGCGAGGTAGGGGATAACGATTCTTGATGGTCACCTTATTCAGCTCTCTATAATCGATGCACAATCTTAAGGTTCCATCCTTCTTCTTCACAAATAGCACTGGTGCTCCCCAAGGCGAGACGCTAGGGCGAATAAAGCCCTTGTCTAGCAGCTCCTTCAGCTCTGCAGGACTCATACGGTAGGGGGCCCTAAAAATGGGCTGAGTCTCTGGCGCTAACTCAATCGTGAATTCCACCTCCCTCTTTGGTGGAAGTCCAGGTATGTCATCCTGAAAGACCTCAGGAAACTCTCTAACGATCAGGATGCTCTCCAAGCTGGATCCCTCGCGTACCTCTGGCAGATAGCATAAAAAGCCCTAACCGCCCATCCTCAAGTACCTAGCCGCCTGTAACGCTGACACCAGCACAGACGCGCATGGAACTGCATTCCTAGAGAAGATGAAATGGCCCCCGTCTGGCAGATCAAACACCACTCTCCTCGCTGCACAGTCTATATGAGCATGGTGCTCTACTAGCCAGTCCATGCCCAAAATAACATCAAAGCAGGCCATCCGCATCGGGATGAGGTCAGCACAAAAAGTCTTGTCCCGCACTACTATGGGACAAGCCTTACACACAGAATCAAGAATACAAGGAGCAATCCCACCCAAAGGACTGCTCACACACAAATCCATATCACTAGGCATAGCAGTCAGCCCAAGACTACCCAACAAGTCAGAGCAGATAAAAGAATCTGTAGCTCCATAATCAAACAGACTAAACACATCCTGAGAATGGATCTAGAGGATACCTGAGACGACGCGATCACCAGCACCATCACGCTCTCCCGCCAGAGCATAAACTCGGGCCTGACTCTGAGGCTTCTTCTGGTCGGACCTCGCCTCTGAATCTGAGCCAGTGCCTCTACCCGACGCCTGAGGGCACTGAGCAATCCTGTGCTCCATCGACCCGCACTTGAAACAGGCACCAGTCTTCTTGTAGCACTCCCTACCAGGATGGGAGTGACCACATGACCCACACTTCGCCCCAGCAGACGAAGATGAAGAAGCTCCCTGGCGATCTCCAAACGACTGCTTCTTCTGAGGAGGAGCAGCCTCTTTCTTCTGAGACTCCTCAGCACGTCTCTTCCCTTTATGGTCCTTGCCAGCCTGCCTCCCCTTGATGTCAGTCTCTACCAACAGAGCGACATCGGCCACATCTCTAAAGGTCCGGTGGCAAAGATGTGTCACAGCGGACCTAATATATGGCCTTAGCCCGCTCTCGAACTTTCGAGCCTTCCTGTGCTCATCCGGCTCAGTTGCATACTTCGAGAGAGTCATGAACTTCCTTACGTACTTCTCGACTGACATATCTCTCCCCTGACGCAGCCGATTATACTCATTAATCTTCTGGTCCTTATATACATCCGGGTAGAAATGGTTATTAAACTCCAAGCAGAACTGCTCCTAGGTCCAAGGCTGGGGGTGCTTACCCATCACCATCCGCCACCACTCCTTCGCCTCCCCCTTGAAGAGGAACGTGGCGAAGTCTACCTTTTGGTCCTCCTTCGAACCCATCACCCTGAGTGAAGAGGGCAAAAATATGACGAGACAGAAGAACCAAGGCGGCCCAGATCCCAGACCCCGGCTCAGACCCCGGGCCCCTTCAAGACCCTGTCTAGGCTCCAGTTTGGACGCCAAGCATCAAATCCGGGCCCCTGCCCGACCCTTGTTTCGGGAGCTGGATCTCATAACCGGGCGCTACATTCTGCGCCTCATGCTCTGCGACCGGGCGTACTGTGACCGGACGCTAAAGAGGGGAAAACATGGTCAAGTATCAAAAGGCGTGATGAGGCTGAAGTAGTACCGAAAGTCTACACCCAGAAGAGGGAATGAAGAAAGAGTGTGTAGTGACCGGTCAGCCACGGCCGGTCGCAAAGTATAGAGCAAGTGTAAGGGAACGACCGGTCGCCTGTGACCGGTCGCTGAGGCTACAAAGTAAGTCTAGATAGTGACCGGTCGTCTACGACCGGTCAAGTAACTAAGGAAAGGAAGTAGATAACGACCAGGCGCTTTGGCCCAGTCGAATAGCTAGGGACAAAAGATGTAGAAGTCAGGGTAAGATATTTACAGTAACAGCCTAGCAGGGTAACGACAGGCTGGCAAGCCTAGGAGTCTTGGGAAATTACTATAAATAGGAGATCACCCCCTTGGAATAAAGGACGGGATAGGAACTTTTTGAACCTCACTCTTTCTCTGTTCTTGCTCTCTTTTGCTGTTACGAAAACCCCCACCAGATCTGATTTCTCCCTTTTCATTTGGCCCCATCTATGGGAAACGAACAACAAAACAGCAACCACGATTCAATCAAACCACGGTTTTAGTTCATGATTTTGTTTGTCGATTTGGTGTAATGAAGGCTACAGTTAATTCGAGGTAGCAAAATCCACGAGGAGATACGACAAGAAGTAAAAAAGAGATTCACGGAAGAGTGGATCGTAAACAATCAAAACATCAAAACAGATGTACGAACGAAGACAAGAAGGTCTCGATTCAGGTCAAATTCACAAGGATGGCGAAATGAAAGTAGGAGCTTCGTAATCTGGATCGTGAGTTATGAGGAAGCAATTTCTACGTGCTTAACATTCAATTCGCACCGTCTTCTTGGGAGAGCAAGCTGCCTAGATCTTGAAGAGCAAGCAAGATAAGTGTTCCTCGAACAACAGGCTCTAATTCGGCATCGAAGGAAGGCCGAGGACCACTGTAGATCAAAATCTGTCATCCGCCTCCAAGTTAGAACGACAATTCGATATCCCGATCTACCACGGAAAGCGCAAGCCGCGGGGCGCAAGTTTTGTCCATTATCCTCAAGGAGCCACCGTCAATCACGATAGCTTGGTGTTTCCAAGTAGCCAGGCGACCGAGAGGCATCTCAATCAATGACCGGTCGACAACTTCCAAGCGACCGGTAGATGACAAGCACGACCGGGAGATGATAAGCGCGACCGGGAGATGTTGAGCACGACCGGGAGTTTCTGGTGACCGGGAGCTTGCTGTGACCGGGACAATCACCTTCAATTCAATAACCGGGTGGCGCCCTCAGTAGGATGATATCCCCGACTCAAAACCAAATGACATCTTCCTTCCAGGCAAGACCGGTGTCTCAAATCCAAGCTCAAAGCACGAATTCCCCAAATTATTGACAATCGATAAAAGTATGAAGCAAGCGACCAGCTAAAAAACTGAGATAAGTCCATCGATCTTGAAATACTGGCTTAATATCTGTGATTTGTTAAGCATGGTTGTCTCTTCTCAAGACTTGCGCTTCGAATTTCAAGAGATGCGATTACTTCTGTTTACCCAAGAGTCTTTTCTCTCTATCTTGCTGCCCCTGCCTGCTCCTTGAATAATACTGGGCTTCCAAGCTGTTGTAGGGATTATAAATAGCAAATAAATAGAATACATATGTCATTGTATTCCATAAATAGCCTCAATTCTTTTACATTAGTTTCAGCGGTATACGGATTCTGTTACATATGTAACAGACTACACTTTGTACAAATACCATTCTCACGTTAAGAAATACAATAACAAAAGTTTATCAATCATCATCCTTCCCTGTCTCTCTGAAGTCTGACTCTACTATGCGTGGGTGGTATTTACTAGATAGTCTGCGAGAGAGTTCTGGAGTTGTTGTTCTGAACATTAGCTCCTTCTATCTTGGTTCTCACAGAGTTACTGAATCTCTAACATTGGTATCAGATTCCTCTACGATCCTGGTATATCCATGGCAGAATCACGTACTGCTCAACTCATTCGCGATGCCATCAAGGACTTGGAAGCGTCGCTTCACCCTCAAATTCAGGCACTAATGGCAGAACAAAACATCAGGCTGGAAAAGAGCACTGCGGAGCAGAACAATAAGTTGGATAAGGGCATTGCGGATCTCTTTGAAGCATTGCGTTTGCACACCGTCGCCTCTACAGAAAATTCTGGCGACAAAAGTCCACAAGAATCGTCAAGTCGAAAGAATTCGTACTCTGGCGTAACTCGCTTGGCTAAGTTGGATTTTCCTCGATTCAGTGGAGAGAAGGTCAAAGAATGGCTATTCAAAGTGGAGCAGTTCTTCGCAATCGATCGAACGCCAGATGAACTAAAGGTGGGATTAGCGTCGATACACTTCGATGCGCAGGCGACGTCTTGTGATCACTCGATCGCCCAATCTGAGACAGCGCCAGTAGTTCTTGCCGACTGGAACATTTACAAGAATCTTCTGAAAGAAAGATTCGAAGAAGTTCTCGACGATCCAATCGCAGAACTCAAGAACTTACATGAAACGGAGACAATTGTTGAGTATCACAACCAATTTGAGGCGCTTCGCACCAGAGTCTCGATGTCGGAGGAATATCTTGTGAGCGCATACCTAGCTCGGCTTCGAAATGATACTCAAATGCATGTGAGGATGTTCCAGCCGAAATCTATTCAGCAATGTCTACTGTTGGGTAGATTATATGAACAAGCCCATCCGTGCAAGAACTGGAGTAGTATCTGGTCGGGAAGTAAGAACGCGAGTTCAAGCAACTTGTCGAGAGGATTACTCCCAACACCAAAGGTTGCTGAGTCTCAATCAAGCTACGACAAGAACAAAGGGCAATTGGTGTCACGGAAATTTCTCACCCCGGAATAGATGAATGATAGACGTGCTAAAGGTCTATGTTATTACTATGATGAACCTTTCACACCAGGTCACTACTTGAAGCATAAAAACACAATTATACATGATGGAGTGTGAAAACGAGGCAGAAGAAGTAGAAGAACAAGAATCGCAAATCCAAGAAGTAGATATGCAAATCTCGGTTAGTGCTTTAACCGGAACGGCAGATTATCGAACAATGAGGGTTAAGGGCATTTTCTATAAGAAGCCACTCTTAATCCTCATAGATTCAGGAAGTACTCACAACTTCCTTGATAAGTCCATGGCGGAGAGATTGGGATGTAGACTACAATCAGTGCTTAATACAAAGGTGACTGTTGCAGATGGAAGTTCTTTAGCGGTTGTGGGTAAAGTCGAAGGGTTCAAGTGGACTTTTCAAGGGTTAGAAGTCACAGCTGATTTTCTTGTAATTCCATTAGGTGGTTGTGATATGGTGATGGGAATACAATGGTTAGAGCAGTTGGGCCCGATCAAGTGGGACTTCAAAAACCTCATTATGGAATTTAAGGTTGGTTCTAGGAAGCTGGTTCTCAATGGAATCAAATCTGGGTTTGTTCGAGATGTTAAAGCCAAAGCTTTAAACTCCAGTTCAGTCGAAACAGCTCAGGCTTACATGATCTGTGTACATGAACAATCAGCCAGTTTAACGAATTACAGCCTTAACATGGGAACCCCCTTAGATACTGAAGCCATTACTCCAGAGATTCAAGGACTGATGAACACATTGAATGATGTCGTTCAGGAACCTACTACACTCCCACCGTTTCATCTGATGCGTGCTCAACATCGCATGGAACAGCAAGCAAACAAACACAGGTCTGAAAGATCCTTTGAGATAGGAGACATGGTTTTTGTAAAACTGCGACCCTGCAGACAGCAATCTGTTGTGGCACGTGGTAATAAAAGACTATCTCCAAAAAACTTTGGGCCATTTAGGATCATCGACAAATGTGGGAACAGGGCATACAAGTTGGATTTACCAAATTCCTCTGCTGTACATCCAGTATTCCATGTTTCACAACTAAAACAACAGATCGATACTGCTGTGTACACTAGTCAGCCACCTTTATCTGCCTCTGATGTGTTACTACATGCGCCCGAAAGTATTTTGGACACGAAGATGATGAATAGCCAAGGAAAAGCAGCACCATTAGTTCTGGTTAAATGGTCTAATTTACCAGAAGAAAGTTCTTCCTGGGAATACTATCATGATCTACTTCGCAAGTTTCCAAATTTTCAACCTTGAGGACAAGATTGTCAAGGGAGGGGAGATCTGTTGTAGGGATTATAAGTAGCAAATAAATAGAATACATATGTCATTGTATTCCATAAATAGCCTCAATTCTTTTACATTAGTTTCAGCGGTATACGGATTCTGTTACATATGTAACAGACTACACTTTGTACAAATACCATTCTCACGGAAAGAAATACAATAACAAAAGTTTATCAGTCATCTTCCTTCCCTGTCTCTCTGAAGTCTGACTCTACTATGCGTGGCTGTGGTATTTACTAGACAGTCTACGAGAGAGTTCTGGAGTTGTTGTTCTGAACATTAGCTCCTTCTATCTTGGTTCTCACTGAGTTACGGAATCTGTAACACAAGTAGTTTTAAAAATGAGAATAGCGGCGTATAATTATGAACTACAAATTATTTTAGATTTCTACTACCCTGGTAATATTTAAGTTTCAGTAACTCGAAAAGCTTCTAACACTCATGCTTCCGCCTTTTAGCGGTCATATAGCAATCTTACAGAATCATACTTCATCCGCCTGTGCCATTATTACAGAATGCTTAATTGAGTCAAAACTTCTACCTTATCCTCATACTAGCCAAAGGATGCTCATGCTGTCATTGTGTGGTAACTTCTAATTATGGCTTAATCTGCGCTATTGATTACCTTGTTTATTTGCTTCTGAATATTGCCGATTACAGCCACGGATGATTATTTTTCCCACTTCTGTTTTGACTACTTATTACATCTGCTATATTGATTCGTCAAATTATATTTCTTCTCTTATTTATGGTATTGTCGCTACTCAGATGCTTCACACTAAGGCATCATACCTTTTTATCACCATAGACTACTTCAAAAACTGCTTTGAGCTTTGTTATCTGTTTGTTATATATCTGTTTGTTGCTAAAACTATCGCTCTCCTTTACTGTCAAAATCTCTTTATAGCATTTGGTATCTCACATCTTGCTATTACTTCACTTGTTCTTGATTTAAGTCTAAAAGCTTTGGCCTAAAGAGGTTACACATTACCATGTTTTTGAGTGACACACTTGTCTTAGAAGCTGTTTGCAATGATGCAAAATCAAAAATGTTCAGTAGCAAGCTGAGATTTTAAGAAGGGAGGCTCCTGTTTTTAAAAATTAACTTTTATCGAAAATCTTTAACCTATTTCTAAAATCTGAAGCAAGTGCAAAAGATATTCTGTCATTCCAGTTCTCATAGAGCTCAAGCCTCACAACAAATTTTTAATTGTTCTTGCCCAAATAATGGTCTTATCCTATGAACGGAATGATAGATTACAGACCTGTCGTCATTAAGGCTTAGTGAAATCATTTATGGTTTAATGTACTGGCAATAATGATTGAGTACATGCTTCTGGCCTTTACCAGCTACATTTTATATTTTTAGAAGAGGTTTAGAATAGAAATATGAGCGCTTGTGAACACTTGTTTCAAGGTCAGACCTGAGTTTCTAACTTGATGATATACTTCTGATTGTATCCTTACTATGGTCGGACACGACCAAATTCCTACTGTTATTTGTTGTCAAAATTCTCCGGTTTAGTAGAACTTGGTCCTACATATCTTATTCTTACTTTCTAACCTTTCTGATTATGACACACTTACCATGCCGTATCCTGAAAATATGACATCTTCATTTTTTTCCCTTTGTGATATTTAGCTTCAGATTATTCCTAAACAGTTTTCCTTCTACTACTTCTGTTCTTCTTGATTTGATTCAATCCCTTACAGGAGACTAATGTGTAAACTCTGCCATGTTATGATCTGGTAGAAGTTGTACAATACAGGACAGTTATATGTCTCCAATAACTACACTATCTTTGCGGCATAAACATCTCTGATTTCTTATTTATTAAATCATGTTTAAAGGTGAACTGTGCATACTGTTATAGTTATCAAATGTTCAACGCTAAATTTTCACATTCTAGGCATTCTGGATTTACTGATACTACTGTTCTATCAGTAAACACTAGTAGAAAAAAGATTTTAAATGACGGACTTTAAACCACGGTTAATGATGAAACCGTCGTTTAAAGTGTATAAACCACGGTTATTTAGAAAACCGTCATTTATGTTGCTTGGCTCACTATATAAACGACGGTTTCGACATAAACCGTCGTTTATAGTTCGACACCTTAGAAGATAAATGACGGTTCCCGTTACAACCGTCGTATATAATCAACATAAACCATGGTTACTATTCAACCGTCGTTTAAAGTATTGCGCCAACACTTAAAAACCACGGTTTATCTAAGAACCGTCGTTTATTCCTCTCGTGACATAGGTTTTAAACGACGGTTTGTGTATTAACCGTCGTTTAAAGTTATTGAATTAAAAACCCAAAGCCCTCATTTCTTCTTCTTCCTCCCGACTATCCCCGTCTCCAGTGCGATTCCGACTCCCCTCCTCTCCCGTCGACGACTCCCACCCCCTCGCCGTTTTGCCTTCTACCGTCGCCCTGCTCACGCCAGCTCGCTCCGCCCCTCGTCTTGTCGCCTCCGCCCCTCGTCTTGTCGCCTCCCGAAGCTCCCCCTCTATACTGAAGCGCCGCGCCAACGCTTCCCAGTTGCCCCCTCCGGTGAGCCTAGCTCATTGCGTCATCTCTGCTCACCAACCAAGGTATTTGCCAGTTGGGTTGTAATTTACATAATGAAGAAAGGTTGCGATTAGAGAAATACAGGCGCGAGCATGTATGTATATTGCTCTTGTTCGTCATTTAAGGGTTGCAAAATTTTGGAATGAAAATCTTGTCGACAGTTAGGGCTGCAAATTATGGAATATTGTTTTTCGCCAGTTAGGGATGCAATTTATTTCTTGCAGATAAGGATGCAATTTATTTCAGCACATTTGCTATGATTACCATAGGCAAAATCTTGTGATTATTGTGGAAGATTACTTCTGTGGCTTTGATGATTTTGGAAAATTGGTTGTGGTTGGTCGATTATGGATTTAGTGTTTTCGGGTGAGTGTTTACTAATTCCTTAAATTATGGAAGTTCACAAATTCAAACAATGTATGTAGTTGGATTATATTTTTTTTATCTTGATGCGGTTATGCTAATTAGCAACACTAAAACCGAATTATGGTTCAAATTAAATTTAAGGTTTCGAATTTGAAATAAGGTTTCTGGACATTCCAGTTTGTTTGAGCGAAGTATGACGATAGAGTTCTATGTAAATTTTGGATTACTGGATAAATGGAGTGTACTAGTCAACATTTGGGAATCACTTGAACCTTGATCTGATGCTGCTATTGTGTTTGTTTCTGCTTAAAAAAAGTGTGGAGTCTCTAGCAATACGCAAAGGTCATGCCAATTTTTTTTCCAGAATTAAACCTTATTCTTATTTTATTGGATAGGTGTGTGTTACTACGGTTGAAAAATTCCTCTTCCATCACATATATGAGTTGATCATCCCTACTCATTAGGTTAGTTTTTTAAAAATGTTTCAATAACATGGTTTATTGAAAATATATTCGTTTGTTTATTTGTTCAATTATTCATATTTTTTCGCATTATAACCTTATATTCTAATTTCATTGAATAGGTGTCACTACACACGGTCGGATTGTCTACTGAGCGATAGGAGATGGTTCCGGCCCCTCCGTCTCAGGATGATCCACTGAATAAGGCCCTTGGGCAAAAGGATCATCCAGGGCGAGTACGGGGGCTTGGAGGGGAAGTTCGACAAAAGACGTGTTTCCTACGTCTCGATCGAGAGTACCACAGGCTGAAATGATAGAGAGAATGGTGGATGAACGGGTGCATGACTGGTTGGAGGAGTCGGAAAGACGTCACGCTGAGTCGGAAAGACGCCACGCTGAGGAGCGTCAAGCCTACAAGGAGCGCCTGCGAAGACTTGAGGCTTTAGTATTGGGCCAGGTGCATGCTCCTACACCGACACCTACTACTCCTACACTGGTGTCTACTCCTACCACGCGCGGATACATCGATAGTGGCCGCGTCTCCTACACCGGCACCTACTGCTAGACCGACGTCTGCTCCTACCACGACGGCGGATACTGTCGATGATCCTACACACGACGTCTGCTCCTACCACGACGCGGTATACTGTCGATGATCTACACACCGACGTCTGCTCCTACCACGACGGCGGATACTCCGATGGTCGATCATCCTGCACCTTCTTCTCCTACAGAGACACATTTCCTTATCAAAACCTTTCGGTTTGTTCTTTTTTCCTCCTTAGTTATTTTAACATTACTTTTAAAACAATATAATTTTATTAGCTTGCTTACTGTTGTGAGTTGATGTATGTGGCTAAATCATGTCATTTGTTTCAAGTGTTGGATTGTGGGACTGTTCATGTTGCATTCGGTCGGGTTTTACAGACCGGACCGAACACTATAGTACATTTCAAGCCCATCCCACCTCTCCACGCTCGTGTGATGGTAGACGATATTGTGTAAGGTCATGAGGACTCTCCCCTTCCGTTGGAGTGGAATCAGTGGAGTAAAATAGGTCAAGCAAAATCTTCACTTGTTCCATGGCCATATTCTCTCATTGATGTCAATAGTGACAAGGTAAACTATTTAATTACATGCTTACTGTTTAGTTTTTAACTTGACTGTTGACTGATATGTTTATTATTTAAATTTTGTATACTATTAGATTGATAAGGAATTAAGACCGGTTAAGTAGAGGAAAGTGGATAAGGGGAATGAAGTTGTGAAATCAAATGAGGTGAGTCAGAGTGTGAGAAAGGAAGTGGTCAAACCTTTCGACATGACTCCTAGGAGATCCCCAATTCTGACACCCAAGTATCTGAAGATGTTGACAGACAAACAAAAAATGCTGTATGAGTTTTCATGACGAAGCCGCAGTCTGTCACCAATTTCAACATGAAAGTGTCTAAGCATGTTTTCCACTCCCCCGAGCCCAGAGATCTGATGATTACCATGAGCGATCTAAAAGAATTTTTGATGGGAGACCTGCTTAACATCTCTGTGATTTAGGCCTATTGTGTGTAAGTATCTTTTAAATTATTAAATTATCTTTCATTTTTTTAAGCTATTTAACATATCTTATGAAAAAATGTTGTTTAATTAGGTGTTTGACTACTAGACTGATATCGAACAGGAGATTATATTCCATCTCTTTCTTGTGCCCGCAATTGATGTCCGCAAGTCAGGCCGCATTGGATGCGCAAGGATGTGCACAGCGCGTGAGGCAGGGATTTTGTGCTGCGGTGCGAAGAAGAAGCAAATATTTGCTGATCCCATATCATCAGATGTAAGTACACAATAACTGGAATTTTTCGCTTCCTAATTGTGATAATTAAAAATATTGTTCTACAAAACATTCTTTGTTTTATATGTGGCAGCAATCATTGGATATTGATGGTGTTGTGTATCGACACCTCATGCTTGTTGATACTAGACCCATTGGGCGGCCCGGATGACCTTCGAGAGATCGCTGTAGAGAAATATTTGAAGGAGTGAGTATTCAACATTTTAATGCATTCTATTTTTATTTTAAGCTTGTCCTAGATTATTGACAATAAATGGCTTCATTTTAAAATGTGTATTTATGCAGGGGTCATAAGCTTGGTTTGAGTGATGCGAAGAAACCATTCTCCATCTTGGACTTCCATTACATACGTGTAAGTAATCATTTAATTTATGCATTTTTGTATTAAAGTTAAACGTTTAATTTTTTGATCTATCTAAAGTTGGTAATCCATGGATGGTGTGATGACAGTGTCCTCAGCAGCCTGATTCACGAAGCTGTGGCTATTATGTGATGCGGTACATGTTTGAGATTGTACAAAATATTGACACGCTTGCTGATGATGACAAGGTAAACCATACCAATCAAAGTTTTAGTTAAAGTTATTGCATTCGAAATAAAATTGTGTACTAATGATGATCAGTTTCTTTTTATGGACAGATCATTTCTTTTTTCACAAAAGCAGGGAGCACGTATTCCACAATGGATCTCGACTTTGTAAGAGATCATCTATCGCAGTTTTGGTGTAAAAATTACTTGAGTGTTAGTTAGATCTTATCCTAGTGTAGTTAGACTTACACTTTCGTTTGTGCTGAAGCAACGAAGACTCTCAAAGAGTTTGTAAAAGTTCAACTCTCTCTTATTTTTGAATGGGTTTGTTTGCAATTCGTTTTCAATGTTGCAATTCAAATTGGCAACTTGGTTTATGGTCATAGTGTGGTTGGTTATCAAAGGGCAATACCAGTTGGATGCCCTGTACAGGTTGTATATGCGATTGTAAATTGGGTTGTGTTGGAAAACATATGTGGTAGATGCTAAAAAAACAAAAAAAAAACTAAAAAAAAGAAAAAAAACCACGGTTCACCTAAAACCGTGGTTTAAAACTCAATGAAACGACGAGTATAAACCACGGTTTATTATAAAACCGTCGTATAAAGGAGTCATATACCACGGTTAAACACCCGAACCGTCGTATAAAATGCAATGGAAAGACATTAAATACCATGGTTTCTGTTCCAACCGTCGTATAAGTCGTCTGATTCCCGCGACACAACGGGCTTTAAACGATGTTTTTAGCGAACCGTGGTTTATAATCCGTGTTTTAAATGACGGTTTAAAACCGTGGTTTATGGAAATTTTCCGATATACCACGCGGGTATAAACCACGGTTTCTAACCGTGGTATATAGGCAAAATAACCGTGGTAAAAAACATTTTGTGCACTAGTGAAAACTCTAAGACCTTGCGGTATAGCTCACACAAAGTCAAAAGAGCTTTAAAGCTTGTAGGAAACTGATTATAGATCCTTGTTAGAGTAATGTAGTATGTAAGTGCCTATGTCTCAACTATGGTTTGAATTTCAGACTTCGCACAGATTTTTTGGATGTCACCACTTTATTGACTTTTTTTACGCTCTAAAAAATAGAATCTGCAGGGAATTAAAACTTATTATTGTTAACTTTATTAAACTAATTTTCCCGCTATCAATAGACCTATACAATAGCTTATCAGTCGCAAAATACTTTCTACTGTCCTACCACTGTTATGTGTTGTCTTTTGCTTGAATATTTTATGAACCTGATTTGATGGATATTAAGATGGATACATTTGCTTAAGTAAAATTGAAATTGCTGCTCTGATCTGCCTCTTTTTCTTTTACTGTTATAAATGGTGAGTGTTTAGCTACCACTAGTGCTCAATTCTGCATCAATTGCTGCTGATTAAATAGGCCTGTTACAGTAGTTTTTCAGGCGCAGAAGTATTCACTTAAGTCCGGCAACGCTTGCTTACGCCTGATTTAAAATCTTTTCAACCTCTGGTTTCATCAATATGAAAACTTTCCAACCTGCAGAACTTCAAGCTTTCAGCTATATAATACAACAATCCAGATCCTTGTTTAAAGTACACTTTTCTCCATTGCATCGCTAAAATGTATAATAAACTGAGTATGTCGAATGGCTCAGGTCTACCTTCTTTTTTGTACTTTGAAAGCAAAAGTTGCTGGTGTTACTCATCTGTTTACCACCGTCTGACATCTATGCAAGAATTTCTTCTGAAATTCTTCCCTTCTCCCTTTATTTTGTGCTCTGGTCATGGATGTATGATGTTGGAAACTAAAGTACACAGCATCCACGCTAAGTTCCTGCATACTTAAGAACTTGTTGATAATCTTCGAATGCTGCTGAAAACCAGCTAAAGAGCCAAACATCGTTGTCGAGCTCTAGCTTTTGTATCGCCTGGCACTGCATTATCAAATTATTTCTATGGACCTTACCTTGAAAACTGTAATTTTTCACTTCTGTTTTTAATGCTAATAATGTTGTCTGTTTCAACAATTCTCCCATCAAGGAATAACGCTGTCCTTGCTCTCAATTTTTTGCTTCTGTCTTAGGAATGCAAATCTAGCTATGCTTGACTGTAATAAGACCTGACCTGAATCCTTGTGTTGGTCTTCTCTGCTTTAAAGTTAAATAAACTATTAGTTTTTCACCACATTATCTTTTGCAAATAGTGTTAAGCCTAGCGACTGCTCTACAAAATATGTTAAGCGATATTTTAATTTCTAAAATTTTGACTAATCTTTGCACAACTTATCTATTTTACTTGCTGCCTGAAGTGCCACCCTTTATCTACATCTTTGAATTATTAGTCTATTTTAGAGGCTCTTGTAAAAAAAAAACATAAAGAATCCGATATCTTGAAATGGTGGTGGAAGTTCCAGGCAGAAGATGGAAAGTTATGGAAAAATATCATCTGTTCTATATATGACATTGACATTAATCTACCCATTTTTGATGATAAGTGGAATCAGATCAAGCGAACAGGTACGTGGAAATCAATCATCTCTATTGCCAAGTGGCAACCTACCCATGCGGCAGTTATGTCTGCAAATATCCGATGGGCTCTACTCAATGGGAAAAAAACCCGTTTCTGGCTTGACATTTGGATAGGCGCCCAATCCCTGATAGATCGCTTCCCGCGACTGTTTTTAATTAATGAGCAGAAGCACAATACAGTGTTTAATATGGGGCAATGGGTTGGTGACTTCTGGGACTGGTCCCTTATTTGGAGGCGTCCTCTGTTCCTGTACGAAAGAGCGCAAGTGGAAGATCTTCTGCTCCTGTTAAACTCTTCCACCCCGTCCGCTGTTGAAGACGAAGACCACCTGCGATGGCTGGCCTCAAATGATGGAAGCTACACTCCCAAGACTTTTTATTCGGCTGTGATTTCCAGCCAAGGCCAAGGAAGTGTCCTCTGGTGCCGTGCCTTTTGGCACAATTTCGCTCCTCCTCGAGTAGAATTGATGACCTGGTTAATAATCCAGGGACGTATTCAGACCAAGGACTTCCTGTTCGCTAGGAACTTGATACCGGTGGGACAACTAGCTTGTACATTCTGCAAGCATAGGGTCGAGACTGCAGATCATATTTTCATACACTGCCAACTATCAAGGAAATTATGGTCCCGGATATTAGACTGGTGGGGATTATCTTTTGTTTTTCCTCAGTTCCCTCTTGATCTCTTCCACGCTTGGAATGGCATGGTCAGATCCAAAAGAAACAAACTATGGACGTGCTCTCTCTTCTACCCGATTTGGTCCATCTAGCTTCAACGAAACAAATCTGTCTTCGAAGGAATTTCACCGGTTTGGGAGGATGTCGCAGAGTCAGTCAAGAGACTCAGCCTGGAATGGTGTCGAAAGGATTGTCACTACCCCTCACACATCATCCTCTCCTAAAGAAACTTATTTTCATTACTGTACTCGTAGTTGTTTTTCGTTTGTTGTCTTTCTGCCTTGCAGTTATATTGTGTGCACTTGTCTTGTATCCTGAGATGGTGAGAAAGGCTGAAAAGCCATAGTATCACCAGTTTTGAAACTGGTTTTTTACCAGTCATTTATCAAAAAATCCAATATCTCGAAATATGTTTTTACTTCTTCCGTTTTTCTTTGTTGTTTTAGGCTCCATTGTGAATACTGTCGATTCTGAAATTTTTTAATTGCATTCCGTGTAAAGGTCTATAAAGGGATCACTGTTGTTATTACACTATTACAGGCTCACCCCTTTGCTTTCTTTCCCATCATTTTTCTAAATTCATATAAAATGTAAGAGCACTTCAGTTTGGTTTAATATCCTAAAAGCCGAGGGCAGATGAAGAGCCTTCAGTCAGAATTGCATAATGATATTTCCAACTCTTTGAATCCTACTTGCTATATGTTTTGTACTTCATATTTAAGTATTATGCTATCATGCTTTAAAAAGATAACTCGCAACTTGCCTTGAGTAGTCCATCATTGCCTTATCATATCTTGTTCTTACTTCCTAACTTACCATGTTATGCTTTAATTCGACCATTTTTTGGATATTTTGATTCAGTTTCTGCATCATTTTTTCTAAAAAAAAAAACAACCACTACTAGGTGTTAAACATTACCCTAGTACAGCACATAACACATACATTATTGTTTTTCTTATGATATACCAGATGCATACTCCCGCATCCGTAGTTGGTGAATCATTCCCAATTTTTGTGCAGTTTTACTTCTGCTTTTGCCTTTTTACATCTGAGCAATATTGCCTGCTGCAGCCTTTGAACTTAGGTTTAAATTTTTTCATCCTATGAAAATGTCTAATTCAACATTTCTCACCTTTCAAGTTTCTGCATAGTCCACTTTGAACTCTCTTTTGAGACAGGATAGTCAGCATACATTAAACTCCCTAATATGGTAAAGAAATATAGGTTGCACTCGATTATGATTGGCCTTATTCAGGACCTGTCTACTTCTGCTGTAAGTCAAAATTGTGTTGCATTATAATGTCTTTCATCTGTTCCTAACTACGATCAGTTTTGATCAGGCAATTAGCAACTGTTTTACACTACAAATCGTGCATTTAAACGAACTATGTTAAATTAGCATCTGTTTTCTAGGCAAAGGCTAATGATTCCCTGACTTTAGCTTTTGCCCATGTTTGACATATATGAATCTGATTGTGCTTAGTTATGGTAAGCCTAGTTTATGGTCGGTTATAGACCACAATTCGCATTACTCTGTACTGTTTCATTGAGACAATGAACCGAATACCATATCAACAGTTCCTTGAGCAGATTTAATAATGTTTGCACACGTCTTTCTAATAAACATTTCCTGCATATCTTGATTATTGCAAAGACTGTATTATAAGCATTTTTCTTATGATTCATTGATAAAAACTGATTAAGTTAGTGATAGTTAGGGACTGTCCCCATATCATAGGGAAGTTGATCATGTCTATGCACACTAAGATACGTTCATCAAAGTTTAAAGTGGCAGTTTCAGATAAATACAAAGCTGGGGAACAACCCTCCTATCTTAGCATCATTTCATGCTAAACTTGAATAAGCCCCATCTGAAAGAGTTAATGACATTTGTCACTCCTACTATATGCTCATATCACAGTTTTGGACAGGTTTCTTAGGTTCAGCCCGAATTTACTATCACTTTCATTCTATTATGTTGTTGTATAATGATGCTATATACGCTACATATAATCGAATACTTTATTCTAATTTCTGCTGCTACATTAAATTCCCATTACAGCTGTTGAATTTCCTAAATTTCTCCTACTTTTTATGCGGTTATATACGCTTGATTAGAACCTTGGTTACAAGCTGTTGTTGAAACTAACCTGACTAGTTATGCACCAATAAGAGAGGAATTTTTTTGTTTAAACGATGAAATTCAGATTATCAGAAAACCAGCCCGGAACTACGATATGGATGGATGACCTTCTCTTCCAAGGCAGCGTCTGCAACAGCTTCTGAAGCTTTAGCAGTAACAGCCCCAACATTAGTAGCAACAGCCTTAACTTCAGAGGCTTTCTTTATTTCTAAAAAGAAACGATATGTGAGCAACAAACAGAGGCATCATAGCTTTGCTTCTCTTTATTCTCAAAGCAATAAAGCGTCCATGATAGGGCCTTCAAGCCAAAGAAACTTGCAAGAAGTCGAACCTCTCGTTACCAGGTGTAGTATTACTGGAAGAATGAACTTGATTTCTAAAAGTTTCAAAGAACAAAGTAAATTTCTAAAACCAAATTTAAGCTTGCAAAAGCCATGGTAAGATTCATGCAGATACATTTCAGGGTGTTGAAGAACATCCCATTCTTTAATTTGTTTATGTTGCTCATCCCATGCTTTGGTATTAACCAACATGCTCATGCACTTCGAGAGCTGATTCACAACCCACTTATGACATATTTTTCCTATATTCTCAATTGACAATCCAAGATGTTTCAAAACATGCAAAACATTATGAGCTAAGCTTTCATCTGTGGTCAGTCCCACGGGCTGAAATTTACATTGGTTTCTCAATGATACAATGCTTGTTATTCAAACTGTATTATTAATATTGTGCTCTTTTTTCTGCACTATCTTTTATGGGTGTTTATTACTACAATCATATAGTCTCCCACTGTTGGATGGCTGATTTATATTTAAGGACAGAGGTACAAAACATGCTCCTGTTATTGTTAAATTTTGCCCAGCTTCTACTCCAGTCAGCTGTTGTCTGTTTGAAAAGCCTTATGTTAGTCAATATGTATGGCTTAACTCTCTTAAAATGTTCATATGACATTCTGCTTTATTACTTCATGACATTGCTGTTAAAATTATACATGTGGAAAACAATATACCTTACCTTACCCTGTTCTTCTCGGGCATTATGTTGCAAATATTGATCAGTTGTTGCATGCTTCATCTAGCGTTAACAAAACGCATAATTGTGTATATCTTTAAATACCCTTGCCATTACGGGTCATTGAATAGGTACATGGCTACCAGATTGTGATTACAAAATCTGACAAGTACTAATACATTCTTTGAAGAAAGTGCAGGCACTATTCTATTCCAGGGGATTGATCACCGCCTGAGGAATTATTAAAAATCTGAGAAGGCCATCAAACGAAAGTCCACGGCGCTTCCATAGGCCCTTTGAAAAAAGTAACACCTTGGGTTGAAATGAAACCCGGCCAAAAAGTAACACCTTGGGTTGAAATGAAACCCGGCCATAGAGCCACCTTTGGTTGAAATGAAACCCGGCCATAGAGCCACCAAAAAACCCCATCTATGGATCCATCAGGAGCTCTAGTCTCCTGTAATGGGTGAATTATTAGGTGTGGGATGCCACACTATACCTAGACCTATACCTTCTAAAAGAAACACTTTAGAAGGGTATGATCATAAGTACCATCCTTTGGCTACCACAAGCAAAGTTGGGAAATATATATTAAAAGGAAGTACCATTTTTTGGCTAACATAAGCAAAGATGGGAAAATATATTATCTTTCTTCTCCTTTTGAGGAAATTATCATCCTCTGGCTAGTATGAGCAAGGATTGGATCATTATATTATCTTACCCTTCAAAAAGGGAATGGTTGGTCTTTTGCATGAAGATCTTATTATGGACTTCCGGACTTCTGGCATTCTTACATATTGTATATCAGAACATCAGGGGACTCATCCATCAAGATATTGAGGGATTCATCCATCAATATATATTATCTCGAAGATTTATGTCCCAGAATTTCCAATTTGTCAGATTCAGCAGAAAAGGCACTTGTGGGACTTTTGATTGTAGCAAATTGTACCAACTTTTTGTAAGTTCATTTTCCTTTGTAAAAGTTAAAGAAAAAGAACATGTGGGACTAGGAGATAGGAAAAGGGAAAGGTAGAAGGCACGAAATTTTTTATCTTCTTTTTTGTAAGTTCCACTTTTTGGATGAAGAGGGCAAAAATATGACGAGACAGAAGAACCAAGGCGGCCCAGATCCCAGACCCCGGCTCAGACCCCGGGCCCCTTCAAGACCCTGTCTAGGCTCCAGTTTGGACGCCAAGCATCAAATCCGGGCCCCTGCCCGACCCTTGTTTCGGGTGCTGGATCTCATAACCGGGCGCTACATTCTGCGCCTCATGCTCTGCGACCAGGCGTACTGTGACCGGTTGCTAAAGAGGGGAAAACATGGTCAAGTATCAAAAGGCGTGAAGAGGCTGAAGTAGTACCGAAAGTCTACACCCAGAAAAGGGAATGAAGACAGAGTGTGTAGTGACCGGTCAGCCACGGCCGGTCGCAAAGTATAGAGCAAGTGTAAGGGAACGACCGGTCGCCTGTGACCGGTCGCTGAGGCTACAAAGTAAGTCTAGATAGTGATCGGTCGTCTACGACCGGTCAAGTAACTAAGGAAAGGAAGTAGATAACGACCGGGCGCTTGTGCCCAGTCGAATAGCTAGGGACAAAAGATGTAGAAATCAGGGTAAGATATTTACAGTAACAGCCTAGCAGGATAACGACAGGCTGGCAAGCCTAGGAGTCTTGGGAAATTGCTATAAATAGGGGATCACCCCCTTGGAATAAAGGACGTGATGGGAACTTTTTGAACCTCACCCTTTCTATGTTCTTGCTCTCTTTTGTTGTTACGAAAACCCCCACCAGATCTGATTTCTCCCTTTTCACTGAGCAAATCCTCTACCTCAGTAATCCAGTGGCTCGCCTCCTGAGGGTCACCACAGCCGTCGAAGGATGGCGGCTTCAACTTCATAAACTCCTGGAGAGCCCTGACCTGGCCTCCTACAACATTCACCCCAGTTGGGCCTCCACCACCAGCTCCTCCACCAGCCCCCCAGCAGCTGCAGCCACTGACTGCATCAGCTGCGCCATAAACTGCTGCACTACCTCTGCAGCATCTCCCTGAGGGGTCACTGGTGCTCTACAAGGAGGCATTCTGAGACAAACAAAATCCAAACTCGTCAGGACTGATTCAGACCTCAAGCAACTGTCACAACTGAACCCCACACATGCAAGCACAACCACAGACCCTAAAGTAAGCCAAACCTGGCTCTGATACCACTAAATGTAACGCAATGCTCTAAAGCTAACGTATTATTACCTAATAACGCAATGCTCTAAAGCTAACGTTCGCAATCAAGGCCCGAAACAACACTACTATTAAAGATTGTAAAATAATTATACTCAATACATCAACGATAGAGTAATCCTCAAAAACCAAGTCAATAGCTAGAAGAAGTGAGGCCCGAAGGCTACAATCATAAGGTCAAAATGTCTAACAACCAGAATGTATAAACATAAAGACTCCTGGAACTTAAGATGATCCTCGCTGATCAATCTGTAAAAACAGTAAGAGTAGGGGGATGAGCACACAACTATACCTAGTAAGCCGCAACCGACATCAATAAGGTCGCTCAAAACATTTGAAATCAGAAGAGAAGCAGAAGAGCAAAACACACTGTCCGAACTTCAAGGCTCGGACAGAAGGTCGGACAGTGTGAAAACAACAGTTTCAGATTGACGAACTGAGCAGAAAAGATGCACAAAAATGCCACGCAATTTGACAAAACAATACTCACACCAAATCACATTCAAACACAGAGTACCATAGGGGTTTAACCGTCTAGAAAATGCCAAACGTAACCCGAATCACAACACAATTCAGAACGTAAACCTTGAAACTCCCTATGGTTGAACTTCCAAATTGAATCAAGCCACCACCTACCTCGATTTGCAGACAAAACCAACAAACTGAGACAGCAGGCGCAATCCACGCAAAGCCGCAATCCAGCACAGACCAACAGCCACTAAATTCCCACAAATCACAATCCAAAATCAAAAACGAAGGGAGAAACCTAGAACAACGCAGTCTCAAATCTGCAACACAAACTTGGAATTGACGGTCCCGAAATCACCACCCGATCAACTACAGCAGCCCCGAACAGACCTCTGTCCGAAAGCCAAACACAAACACTGATCTAACAACATTCGAAGGATTCAAATCAGTTAACCGAGAAGGGAGGAGAAAGCCGACGAAGCCTAGAATTCTGCAGAACAAACCTGATAACGGAACGAGGAAAATCCAGCAATGTAGGTCTACAACTGATTGTAACAGTAGCACCAGGATTCTCAGCAGAGGAAGAACTAGAGAGAGAGAGGGAGAAAGAGGAAGAACGCTCATTCAAACTTGGAAACTGCCCACGCTCCATGAAATGACCGACGTGATTAAATGGTCAGGAAAAGGAAAATTAGGGTTCTCTTCCTTATTTAAATAACTCACTTAATTACCTCATTAATTAGGCAGAAGACCTCCTTGCCCCTAACTATTGTAGAAATGCCGCTGACGTCCCCAACTGATAACAAGGAATACATTCCACTTAGAACAACGTTATAACGGACATAATATAATGTTACGAATTATGGGTTATAACAGAATACCAGCTTCTTGATCTGCTCATCCGTCATGCTGTCGATAGATATGTCTTGTCCTTGAGGATTCCGGAAGGTGTACTTTCCATGTGTTATCACCCTCCACATTCTTGGATCGTCAGACTTGATATGAAACTCCATCTTGTTCTTCCAGTGAGTGTAGTTGTCTCCATTGAAGAGTGGTGGTCGATTTGGTGCAGAACCTTCTTCTGCTGCTAGAATGCTTGCATGAGACATCTTGATCGTCTTCCAAAGCAGTTAGCTTTCTAGAAGAGACGTCCTATGATACCAATTGAAACTCGCAAGCGCTCCTGGTGCGTCCCCGACGTGTCGTGGACGTATCGTGGACTCTAATAAAACTTGATAAACGAGAGGCAACTATTAAACTAGAAAACATATTTCGATTGAGAATTTACACACACAAAATTCACTCAACCTCCCTTGCCCCACACACGGACTCCCGGGACAGTTTCAACTTTACCCCTAAAGTCGTCAACCCTCTCCTGAATATCGGCCTACGGTTCACCAACCGTTCCCTAACCTGTCGTCCTATCAAATACCCAATCTATTGATACTCTAACCCAGTCCTCACTAGCTCACTAACTCTCTAGCACTTACACACTCTCCTAAGTCTGATCCACACTTGGCCAGATCTCTATCTTTTCTCTCGTACAGGGGCTTATCTTATAAGGAATATTAAGGCACGTATTTATACAAGTTAGTTGAGATGACAACTAACAACCTAGGAGTCGTAGACTCTAAGAGTAGAATACTCATTCTTCTACAAATATAATATCCGCACCCTACTTGCAGATTTTCGTCCAACTTGATTTGGAGCCACCAGCACACGCGTTGCCTTGTGAATGGGCAAGTTGACGGCGCATCTCCCCAAGTGGTCGGTCACCACTTGCACACTTCATCTTGTCTGAACTTCTTTGGCTCATTAATGCTCATAAATGCTCTCTTCTGAAGGATTACGGCTATGTAATGATTATCATCAATAGCCTTTGCTTATCTTGTTATCTTGCACATTAATGAGATACACCTTTTGTCGTGTGTTTGTCATGAGCAAGTTGCTTGTGTGGTTGTGAATAATCTGAGTGAGTTTGTCGACGTTGCTAACTCCGTTTGGTCCTTGTTGGATGTCTGATGCATGAGATATGTGATGGTGTGGTTCTTGACTGCTTGTGTCTTGCTAGAAGTTCTCCGGAGCTCTCGCCGACAGGTGCCCGACTGGTAGAGCACATGTCGTGGATTGTGCGTGCTTGCAACCTTGCGTGCTAAGCCACTCATGACTTAAATGCGCTTGCAACCTTGCGTGCTAAGCCACTTATTCACCTGTCTATCTGAAATCATGAATCTTGACAAATGCATTAGATAGACAACACAAGGTTTGCTATCATCAAAACTAAAGGGTCATGTCTTAACACCCACCTTCAACTGAAATTCAAGGTGGTCGAGTCTGTTTGTCGATTCTAGGAGACAAGTCCGAAGACAAGTCACAATACAAGTCGGATCTAATATGGACACCGACCGCCCCTTACCATGCATGACCGAAGTCAGTCCCAGATTCCTCGGCCCCCAAGTTCCAGTTAGTAGAAGTCTGAAGACAAGATTTTTAGTTAAACCTCTTTCGGCTATTAACCAAACAATATTAGGGAGGGTCTCATATTCCCATACATTTGTTTACTAAGCATTGTTAGTAAGTAAGCTCAAAGGTAAGTCGTGTTTGTATAATATGAACACACAAACAAATACGGTAAACCGGTTACATGCTTCATCTAGTTTAGTCTTAACACATAAACACCCAGTGCACAAACTGAGGGAAACCTCGTTAGCAAGCAAGCTACAAGAAAACCATACCGTTCACCGTCGTCATCAGTTGTCTACTCTCCTTCGGAGTCCAATTACTCAAACCCTATAACATTCATTAAATCAGGTGGTCAATTTCTTTTAATTAACTCTACTCATTTCATCACTAATGCTTCCCGACTAATAAGTACAAAGTCATTGTAGTTCAAACTTAATCACACAAGTGATTTACTTTTCATTATATCTCACACTTGTTCACACCCCTAATGTCCATTATATGTCACCAAACAAGTCCTAACAATCATCTAATACTCATACCATTCAATCCCCTTCATTTCCCTTCAAATTCTAATTCACGGTGCAATTTTTCATGTGGTCCGAAACATGGTCCGGATCTTTAGTCCCGGACCAAGCTGTTTTGGTAACTTTCGGTAAGAAAAATGCGGTGGTCCGGGACTTTATACTTAACCTAAGTCATGGACCAGTCTGTAACATGGTTTTCGGTGGCTTTTTAGTGGTGGTCCAGGTCTTCTTACAAGACTTAGGTCCCGGACCACCCTTAACATGTAATTCTCTGTGGTTTTTCATGTGTGGTTCGAGACTTTATCCAAGGTCTAAGTCCCGGACCATGCATTAATCTGTAATATTTTATAGTTTTAACTCTCATTTTAAACTTGTTTCTTTACCCATTTCTTTTCTAATCTTTCCATATGTATCCTAACATGTTCTAACACCATTTTAACACTTTAAACCTCCTCATCATAAGGTTACAACTCCACAACACATTTACCCAATTATGGTAACTTGTTTACACTTACAACCTTAAACATTCTTGCATTATTCCCTTGTAACTAATTTCTGACCTCATCTCAAGTGGTACTACTTACCAATTTTTTCCACAACTCTTCCTAGAGTGTGCTAACTTCATTCTTCAATTCTAACTTCATGACTCTTTGTTTACCAACCTAGTTATACTACACTTATTCCCATTGCATCTCCTTGCACAATTTCCTTTCTTTTACATTTTCTACTCATCATTTTCAATCTTGCACATACCTATGCATTGCTAGTCATCCTCATAACACCTCACACCTTGTTCTCATTCATCTTGACCATACTAAATCCTTCCTAGACATTTTTATCCCCTTTACTCAATCTACTCTAGATTATACATACTAGCTCATATCTAAACCATCTCAAGGCAATCTAAGACAATTCTACATCATTTTTCCTACAGATTTTTGCACAACTCAATACACTTCTCATACCATAATTTTGGTGTGTTTAATCCACCCATTTAACCTCTAATAAACTCTAGGTCATTATAACTCCTAAGAACACCTTTAGTTAAGTCATTTCTTCTCAATTAACCTTTAATGACTCATAGTAAGTCCTAGGTCATATCAATTCACCTAACACCTAAAACACTTGGTTTCTACACCAATTTTGCCATTGCTTCTCTACTATATTGTTATGCCCAAATGCATAATCTTTCCTTCCCTAATCAACACAATCTATCAAATTCTTATCTCATTGTATTTCTGACCTAGTTCAAATATCATAATAATTAATATGCAATAATCTTAAATTGCATAACACTTAGGCTCTTAAATGACATGGCTCTTAGGCCCTTAAATGACATGAATCTTAGGCCCTTAAATGATATAATTTAAACATATTAATCAACATAGCCACCTGCAAACAATAATAGTCCCATGACAATTCATAAAAGCTCTTATAATTCACTTTATGATTGTTTTTCTAACTCACATGCCATTAGCTCCTTAGTCACAAGTTCATAACCCATGTTTATAATGTAAGCTCTAGGATACATTCTTGTATCAACATAGACACAATTCCTTAAGGCATTAATCTACATTAAGGTAGATCATTTACCTTAAGTTTTCCAAGCCCTTTTCTATCTTCTTTTCTTGGCTCTCTTGAATGAAAATCGGCTAAGGAAGTTTGATCACTTGCTAAACTTCTAACTAAGGTTCAAATTAAGATAATTAGTACTAGGTAAAACCCTTAGACTCGTCAAAACAACTCTTAAATACAAAGAGAGTGCTTAGTGCACTAAATTGAGTGATTACCTTAGGAATCTTAGAATGGTGTTTTGGTAAGGAATCAAAGCAAGGCTTCCTCTAATCTTTTGAAGATTGAATTATGTCTAATACAAGGAATGAAACAAGGCATTTGAGAAGTCAAATTCGGCCATGTAATGGAAGGAAAGATGAGTTTTTAGAGTTTCGTTTTCCTTGAACCAAAGAGTGTGTAGTCTAGCTCTAGAACATGTGTTTTCCTATTCAAATGGAGCTACTTCAATGGATTCCAACTTCATCTATGGATATTTTGAAAAGAGTAAAATGATGCCCTTGACTCAAGTAGCAAGAATATATGGTTTATTTGTGATTTGGAGCTTTGTAGTGGATTTGGCAAGCAAATGAAAGTTGAGGAACAATGGTGTTCCAGCTTCAATGTAAGGGAGAAGAAGAGAATGATGTAAACCGTTTGGAGAAGAAAGAAATGAGAGGAGAGGAGAGGAGAGAGGAGGGAGTAAAGTAAGGTAGATATTTGTTGTAAAGTAAAGAAAAAAGTACTTTTCCCTCTTTCCTTCTTCTTTTGCAGAAATTCTGGTTTCTTTTGGTGGTGAGTCACCACATAAAAACCGGCCCCTCCCTTGATATTTAGTAAGTCATTTGACCATTGACTAATCAAGGAAGACTTATGACTAAATTTAGCACTATTTAGGTACTATTCACAATTAGTGCCCAATTTGTGATTTTTTTGTAAATTCTTTGAACTAGGCTTCCTAATGTGATACTAAGTCGTACACAGGTTGATTAAGGTGTATATTTGGTCATTTAGCCACTCAAAACTCATTTCTAAGTCAATTTTTCAAAAATGTGCTTTAATGAGTAGTAAAGCACAATTAGTGTTTTAACTTGTTTTTAAGCTTGGTTTTCTTTAGTAATTGTTTTAACATGTTCTTTATCATGTTAATAAGGTATAGGAATGCCCTTTGGGTCCTAACCAAGGTTACACAAGGTCTTGAGCAAGTATTTGCATAAATTGCCTTTATGATGTATTCTTGTGTTTTTTGTGGTTTAACTTCTTTACCAATGTTCCTAAGGCATTTTTTAGCCTTTTTACATCATAACTTGATGTTTAATTACCATAGATAGGTTTAGGGTATTTCATGAAGTTACCTATGAAGGAAATGATGAGATCAAGAAAACTTGCATTGAATAGTTGCTTACTCATTGGGAGTTATTCAAGAAGGAAGAAAATAAGAGAATTTCTATAATGCACACAAGGTTCACCAAGCTGATCAATGAGATTCTTGTGTATGGAAGAACTATCTCAAATGAGGATCAAATTCGAAAGTTCCTAAGATCACCTCGTGCATCCTTTGATAGTGTTATACCCAAAATTTTAACCCCCCGGAGGAGAGACTCTTGAGGCACAGGTACAAAAAGGGTAGTTTTGTCAAACAGCAAGGATTCCCGGTTCCATTGGCGCATCCCGAGGCATCAGGGGCAGGTTAGTCATCTTCAGGGGAATTTTCGTAATTTTTCAAGGCTCTTAAGCCCCATACAAGCTTTCTCTCTCTTGCGAAAGCGGCACAAATTAACTTGAAATGTGTTGAAATTTAACCCATGATAAAGGATGACATTTTGAGCGTAATACCGTTGGAATTTTGATTTTTTGAATTCCCAATAATTTTCTAGCAATTTCTGATTGAATCTGACGAGAAATTGAATTTAAAAATGTTCCAATATTTAAAAAATTCGATTCCACCTCAGAAAAATCATAATTGTCATCCTTGACATGTGGCTAAGATTTCACAGCAAAATTCCCTTGGGAAGTCACTTAATTAAAATCCCAAAGAATCTCATTTTCACTAGATTTTCTTTATCTTTAATGAAGTCTATATAAAGGGGTAAATCTCTTGATCAAAACAGAATCTCACAAGCTTTAGAACCCTAAGGAGACAAAAAAAACAGCCTTTTTTCAGCCTCTCACGTTTTTCAACACCCGGCCACCAAAATCATACCGAAATTCCCCCAAAATCACCACAAAACTTGTTTTCCAACTCCCAAAGCATCAAAAGTCATCAAAACCCCATCAAAACATCACCAAGATGTGAAGAACATCAAGAACAATCAGTGACCAGAAGCCCGGTTTGAAGTCCGTTCGAATCTGCCATCAACGGACCTCCCGACGGATCCCGATGTGAAGAACCATTGTGAATTCGGAGGTAAAAGAGGTAGGAATTCCACTTTCCTAACTCCCTACGACTTTATTAGTCTCGTCTCAAAATTTGGGTTCAAACCGACTCCTTTCGGCTTCTGTATTGCTAATTGCTTTCGTTTCTGCCTTGTTACTTGTTTGTCTAGTTTCGTGCATAATTCGACATCAAACTGAAATCTTTCAATTACTAACGTCTTGAACACCTTTCAGGCTACACGTGCATAAATTTTGAGCCAAAAACACCGTCGGGAATCGCACAAACGCCACCGTCCGAGGGCGGTCCGCACCCACGGATGCTATGTCCGGGGTTCCGGACGTCCTGTCCGTAAGCTCGGACGCCCCCAGACGGTGACGGGATTTCTTATTTTTTTTATTTTTCAAACTTTAGGGTTTTTAACGGTGCATGTCCGGGCCCACAGATGCCCTATCCGTGGCCCCGGACTTTTTAAGTTTACATTTTTATTTAAGTTCTGTTTTCGTAATCATGTAATTCATTTGGGGTCCGTGGTCTCGGACATTAGGTTCGTGGCTACAGACATAATTAAAATTTGACCTAATTATGCCTCTGAAACCCTACTTTAGGTAGTTTTAATTTTTACTTTTATTTTCCGTCATAAAATGTTAAAAAAAACAGAAGCACACACTTAGGTTAAAACGACTCATAATAAGCCGTAATTAAACTATGTAGAGGAAAAACGACTGTGGGGTAATTAGATCTAGTTTAAAACTAGGTGGCGACTCATAATAGGTTCCTGTGAGCTAGCTTAGGTTTTAATAATTATGCTTATATGACTTAGTTATTAAACTTAGGTTATAAGTGGACCTAAAACCCGATCAGATCCTTATCATCTCGAATCAACATTAGGATAGGGTTTGAAAATCAAGGCTCATAGAATGGCGACTCTGCTGGGGACAAAATTCTTAATATTAACTTGTTTAATTTTAAGAAAGAGGGCTTAACTTGAAATTGTTTATTATGGCTTTTATTACATTGTTTGTTTACCTTCATGCGCACTTTAATTCCTGCACCTTTGCATCATATGAGAGCAAGGGTCCAACCGATTTCACCCCAGGACCCGTTTGAGGGTCCCCTGTTAGGGACTCACATGGGCTTTAGCCCCAAGCGTTTTCCTGGCAGTGCCCTTACCTAGCCTTGTTTTGTCATTCAAAGACCCGACCGTAGACGCACACCTTTACGTGATGTGAAAAGAGTGGTGAAGCCCAAACAGAATAGCGTGCAAGCCCTATTCCTTTGTGGTGACCTGGGCCCACGCCCCAAGCACCTCTCCAGATCGATCCATACCCAAATTGGTTGAAGTGTCTAGTGAGGACATGTTGAACTTGTGTGGGCCTTATTTGCTTGTATGATCGGCCCACTACCAAGCTTAGAAATCGATTGGGACTTTCCAACATCAACTCAGCCCAACCCGACTTGGCAGCTTTATTGTTTACGGCCCAAAGGTCCTGTTTGATTTAATATATGACTCATTTGGGCTTCGACCCAAAAGTCTAGATTTAGGTGATTACTCTCTTTTAGGCCCATTTTGAATTATCAATTTAGTTCTAGGCCCATGAAAAACGAATCCGCCAAAAGTAATCCATAAGACATGAAAATCAGCCAGACATTTCCATCTCAAGGCCCATCCTTGTCTGGGAAGACTTTTAACTCAGGCTTTGGTCCAAAGTCCTAGATAAAGGTATCATCTTTTAGGCCCAATCAGAATTACTTGGCCCAAGTTCCAATTCACATCAAGAACATGGCCTAGAAATCATTTCAGCCCATGCACCTTACTTCTAGCCCAAATACACTCAGGCCCAAGTGCCAAATTCTCACAACATTCCGGCCCGAGCCCCGTGCATCAAACATTTTCACCTTAGGTGCTAGTTCGTAGCTCTTGAGTTGTTCCGGTCCAAGTGACTCTCTTCAACTCATTCGAGCCTCAGTGCCTACCCACAATCTTCAAAACGTTCTAGCTCATGATCTTTTCTTGCGGCCCAAACAGGTAAACCCAAGTCCTAGGTGTGGTGAAGGAGGAAATTCGATCAACATGGATGTTCATCTCGCAGCTTTGGAACAAAAGTACATGGACACCATTAATGCCATGGAGCAGAGACATAGTGCCGTCAGGGACGCCATGGAGTCCAACTACATCGCCGCAATTGAAGAATTGAAAGCGAAGACCCTTTCTTTTGAGGCCGGACGTCAAGTCCATAATGAACTAGTAAGTAGGCTTTTGAGCTCTCTTCACAACTGTATTGAAGTCAGCTCCATTAGGGCCCAAGGTTCACAAAGGAATGTCAAGGAAATTGCAGCAGAAATCAAGAGAACTAACAGGCAACCAGAAGAGGTCCCCAAGACGACCAGTTTAAATTTTTCTTCCATGAGGTCTTGTACTAAGTCGAGATCATTGACACCCGCCCTATACGAGAGTTCCATGTGCCTGCAGAATCACAGTGCCAGGTTACAGATATGACAGCTCGAAGCTCAGGGAGTGGGTAACAAGACTTTAAAGGAGAAGTTAGTTGTACCAATCCCTGTTTCAAAACAGAAAACCAAAGCATCATCTCGACTTAGGCGTTTCTCCACACCGAGACAGTTTACCAGCATTGGCCAACCTCTCAGTCGAGCTCTCATGGAACTACAGGAATAGAATCTACTATGGCCTCTTGCATCTCATCCCGGGGTTATTCAAGCAGGGGGACACCTCAATCAATTCTGCCAATTTCAAAAGTTACCAGGACATAGAACCAATAATTGCAGGAATCTGAGGCACAAAATTCAAGATCTCATCAATCGAGGTTACCGATTCCCATGAAGATGGCAACTTCTACATGAATCCAATGTTCAGGCACTATTAGATATTGTTCAATTCTTATGTTTTCCCTTAATTACTGTTCTCAACTTTCTCAGTAGTTCAATTTTATCTCTTTAGATAGTCCTTGTCTTTTGAAATTACAGTTAACTTTGTTATTTATGTTCAATCATGAATAAAATGAGAATTTTCATTCCGTGTATGTTCTCATTTATGCATGCATTTAGTCATTCATAAATTCAAAAAAAAAACAAAAAGAAGTATCCCCTTGTAGAACACTTGTGTGACCACCATGAGCAAACTTTGACACATCCATAGTCATCACTCACACTACTCACCTCATGAACAAGATCGACTCCTCACTTCACCTACGTCCACCACAATCCTCACATGGGCTTTGTCAATTCACCATTCCACCAGTTCACCCAAAGCATAACCCAGAAAACTCCAAAAAAGATGTCATTCTGTCACCACCACACTCGTTACTTCCTCACATACAGTCACCTCTCCGCAGAGAAATTTCACAAGGAAGAAAGGCATTCAAAAGGTTTGTTAATTAAACCCCAAAACCATACTGGGGGAAATCTAAGCTTAAGACCGATAATGATTATTTCTTTTGTTTAAATGCGTGAATAAGTCTCTGAGTGACCATTTCGCGAGAGTGCCTTGAGTGGTAAAACCAAGAATGAAAGAGCGTGTCATTTTTACACGACTCCAGTAAGACTACATCCAAGGGTGAGGTAAACGGTGTAACTCTGATCGAAGGAGATTTTTGTAAACTTACTCTCAGACCTGTGAAAAATAACAAAGAATGGATACACAACTATTAGGGATGACGAAGCATCTAGGTTCAGCACCACACAACTAAAAACCTTGTGAACCCTGACATTATACCCTAGGCACCCCCGCTGAGCTTTTCATGTATCTCCTTTTTTCACAACATTGCAAACTCCACAAAACAAGCCAGCCGATGATGAATAACCGACCCGGTGACTAAAGGAAGCAAGAAGCCTGACTTCTAGACGACAACTTCACAAGTCCAAAGAAGCAACACCACTACCAAAACGAGGAAATGATCCGCAAATGGTCCCAAAGTGACACAGGATCCATAGAGCTCACATCAAAAACAACTCTCGAAGTTCAAAAACGGGAACCACAAGAACCCGGAAAAAGGAAAAGGACGCAAGGCAAATCTAAAAACCCGAGAAAAGTCCAAACACAAAACAAGAAAGATGAATGATGCAGAGGACAACCCCAAAGTCCAAAGTTCCACAACTCACTAACAAAGTCATCACAAGGTAGCCGAAAAGCTTCATGACACGAAGAAACGAATCTGGAAGAAGGAGCAAGTTGCAGCTTTGGTCACCCTTACAGCTCCTCACATTCCAAACATTCCTCCATGATCCCATTATCATTTGTCATACCCCACGGCCACGCTATAAGCTCTAAAGACTTCCAATTTTATTGTGTGTATCCAATCAAGTGAAAGTAACAGATCAAAAGCGTAAGACAAACAAATATCAAATTCAGTGATCAAGACGTTATGACCGAAAGGAAAGGATGAGTGCGAGCGCAAGACACATCGAGTGTAGGATAGAAGGCACCACAACAAATAAATCCTGACCCTGTGAGAGTAAGACTTGTTTCACGCGGTTAAACTAAAAAAAAATACTAGGGGCAATCGATCGTCCCGATCGATTGCCACAAACTCTAAGAACTCAATTTGCCTTAAGGAAAGATACTGGGGGCAATTGTTGGTTCCAACAATTGCAATAACAATACCAGTTGAGGCCCAAGAACCCAAAAGTTCAAACCCTCTCGACATCAAAATTTTCTCAGGCTCATCCTAAGCCTAACCTCCACATCCAAATCTCCACATGCTCGTCCTAAGCCCTAGAGCCACATCCAAATCTCCACGGGCTCATCCTAAGCCCTACCTCCACATCCAAATCTCCACATGCTCGTTCTAAACCCTACCTCCACATCCAAATCTCCACGGGCTCGTCCTAAGCCCAACCTCCATATCCAAATCTCCATAGGCTCGTTCTAAGCCCTACCTCCACATCCAAATCTCCACAGGCTCGTCCTAAGCCCTACCTCCCCATTCAAACAACCATAGGCTCATCCTAAGCCCTACCTCTACATTCAAACAACCACATGCTTGTCCTAAGCCCTACCTCCACATTCAAGCAACCATATTAGTACCATCTTTAGGCTCGTCGTAAGACCTAGAACCATCTTTAGGCTAGTCTTAAGACCTACTACCATCTTTAGGCTCGTCATAAGAGATAATATCATCCTTAGGCTCGTCATATGACCTAGAACCATCTTTAGGCTCGTCATAAGACCTAGAACTACCTTTAGGCTCGTCATAAGACCTGGTATCATCCTCAGGCTCATCATAAGACCAAGTATCATCCTTAGGCTCGTCATAAGACCTAGTAACATCTTTTGGCTCGTGATAAGACCTAGAACCATCCTTAGGTTCGTCATAAGACCTAGTACCATCTTTAGGCTCCTCATAAGACCTAGAACCACCTTAAGGCTCGTCATAAGACTAGAATCATCCTATTAGGCTTGCAGTAAGATCTAGCTTCACTCTTTAATTTACTTGCTTCCATCAAACACATTGCATTCATTTCATTCATATAGGCGTGTCACAAGACCTATCTCCATTATCCAGGCCTGTCACAAGTCTTGGTGACAGAAACGTTGGCGAGGTGATGGCAATAAATCCTCCTGTGCGATGTAAACTTATTTTGGGATCAACGAATGGTGGGCGATGACAATAAGTCCCCAGGGTTTTTATCAGGATTTATCCCTACACACCGGCTTGGGGGGGGGGCAACGGCAATAAGTCCACAATGGGTCCATCCAGGAGCTTTGGCACGAGTTTCGTTCCCCAGAAGCATTCGAGCATCATCAGCATCATCCGTATCATCAGCATCATCAACATCGTCAGCATCATCAGCATCATTAGCATCGCTAGCTCATCAGCATTCCTGCATCTACACATTATTTCACTTTCATCATTTTCAGGTTGTCAAAGCCTTAGAATCGCTACACATTATTCCATTTTCATCATTTTTAGGTAGTCAACGCCTTAGAATAGCTTGGCATCATTGACATCATTTTTAGGTAGTCAACGCCTTAGAATAGATTGACATCATTTTCACCATTTTTAGTTAGTCAACTCCTTAGAATAGCTTAACATCGTTTTCATCATTTTAGGTAGTCAACGCCTTAGAATAGCTTGACATCATTTTCATCACTTTAGTTAGTCAGCGCCTTAGAATAGCTTGACAACATATCATCATTTCTGGTAGTTGGCGCCTTCGAATAATCAACAACATCTCCTTCTCCGTTAGGTAGTCAGTGCCTTCGAATAGCTCGACACAACCCACTAGATTTCAAATGGCATGCAGGGTCTGTTTATGATCTGAAATTTTGGGGTATCACTCAAGCATCAACCAGACTTTTCATATTCATTACAAAGTCTAGTTGACGGGGGGCAATCTGTTATACCCAAAATTTTAACCCCCGGAGGAGAGTCTCTTGAGGCACAGGTGCAAAAAGGGTAGTTTGGTCAAACAGCAAGGACTCCCGGCTCCATCGGCGCAGCCCGAGGCATCAGGGGCAGCTTAGTCATCTTCAGGGGCATTTTTGTAATTTTTCAAGGCTCTTAAGCCCCCAATGAGCTTTCTCTCTCCTCTAATAGTGGCTCAAATTAACTCAGAATGTTTTGAAATTTTTACCCATGATAGAGGATGACATTTTGAGCATAATGGAGTTGGAATTTTGATTTTTTGAATTCCCAATAATTTTCTAGCAATTTCTGATTGAATCTGATGAGAAATTGAATTTAAAAATGTTCCAATATTTAAAAAATTCGATTCCACCTCATAAAAATAAATAAATTATAATTGTCATCCTTGACATGTGGCTAAGATTTCACAGCAAAATTCCTTTGGAATGTCACTTGATCAAAACAAAATCTCACAAGCTTTAGAACCCTAAGGAGACAGAAAACATAGCCTCTCTTCAGCCTCTCACGTTTTTCAACACCCGGCCACCAAAATCATACAGAAATTCCCCCGGAATCACCATAAAACTCGTTTTCCAACTCCCAATGCATCAAAAGTCATCAAAACCCCATGAAAACATCACCAAGACGTGAAGAACATCAAGAACAATCAGTGACCAGAAGCCCGGTTCGAAGACCGTTCGTACCTGCCATCAACGGAGCTCCCGACGAATCCCGAAGTGAAGAACCATTGTGAATTCGGAGGTAAAACAGGTAGGAATTCCACTTTCCTAATTATTAGTCTCGTTTCTAAATTTGGGTTTAAACCGACTCTTTTCGGTTTCTGTATTAATAATTGCTTTCGTTTCTGCCTTGTTACTTGCTTGTCAAGTTTCGTGCATAATTCAACTTCAAACTGAAATCTTTCAATTACTAACGTCTTGAACACCTTTCAGGCTACACGTGCATAAATTTTGAGCCAAAAACACCATCGGGAGCCGCCCAAATGCCGGCATCCGAGGGCGGTCCGCACCCACGGACGCTATGTCCAGGGTTCCGGATGCCCTGTCCGTAAGCCCGGACGCCCCCGGACGGTGGCGTGATTTCTTATTTTTTTGATTTTTCAAACTTTAGGGATTTTTACGGTGCTTGTCCAGGCCCACAGATGCCCTTTCCGTGGCCCAGGACTTTTCAAGTTTACATTTTTATTTTAGTTTTGTTTTCGTCATCATTTAATTCAATTGGGGTTCGTGGTCTTGGACATTAGGTCCGTGGCTACGGACATAATTAAAATTTGACCTAATTCTGTCTCTGAAACCCTAGTTTAGGTAGTTTTAATTTTTACTTTTATTTTCTGTCAAAAAATATTTTAAAATAAAAAAAATCAGAAGCGCGCACTTAGGTTAAAACGACTTGTAATAAGCCGTAATTAAACTAAGTAGAGGAAAATGACTTCGTGGGGTAATGAAAGTAATTGAACCTAAATTAAGTCGAATATCAAGCCCCCGAACCCGAATTCTCCTTTCCTAATTTGATCTAGGTTAAAATTAGGTGGCGACTCATAATAGGTTCCTGTGAGCTAGCTTAGGTTTTAATAATTATGGTTATATGACATAGATATTAAATTTAGGTTATAAGTGGACCTAAAACCCGATCAGATCCTTATCAACTCGAATAAACATTAGGACAGGGTTAGAAAATCGAGGCTCACAGATAGCAAAGTCAATGCCATGTTGTCCGTGATCTGTCAAAGATGTCTCTAGCAGACATGTTGGGATCATTAATGGCATTTGAGCTAAAGTTACAACAAATAAGTTCATAAAGCTCAATAAGGGAGAAATGAAAAGGCATAGCCCTTCAGGTCATGAGAATGAGACGAGATGGTCCTCTATTCCAAAAGGTATTTTGGATTTTTTTAAAAAAATAATATGAGGGCATGAATGGACTCCAAGGAATCTAACGATCACCAAAAGTAAAAAAAATGACAAGTGTTGTGGGTGTTCAAAACATGGGAACCACATTAAAGATTGCCCGCAACAATCCCGAGAAGACAACGACAGGATCAGGAAACCTATCTGAAGATTGTTCAACAAAAAGCCAAAGAAAGAAGCCTTTGTTGCTCCATGGGGAGACTCGGAACTCAGTGATGATAATCAAACCTCAGACAACGATCTCTCAGGGGATGAAAAGGCTCACCTTTGCTTTGAGGAAGTCTGCTTGATGGCTGAAGACAATGAAACATCAGAATCAGAGGAGAAAGAGAAACAAAGTGAGGTAAACTACTCTCTACTTAGAAGGAAAGTTCAAAAAGCAAAACTGCTGGGACTCAGAAAGTTTTCCTTTATATATTGGTTGATCAACTAGAGGCACTAGAAAATGAAAATAAAGATCTCTTAAAAGAGAATGAAAAGCTAAATTCAGATAAAGATAAGGTTTTAAAACTTATGAATGCACTCAAAATGTCACAAATTGACTACCTTGAAATTCTTGCTGTTCATAAGAAAATAAAGCTAGGAAAACAACCTAAAATAAACTAACTAATTACAGCACTTAACAAGAAAGAAAAAGAACTAGCATTTATTAAAGAAAAACATGATAAACTAGGAAATGAGGCTAGGACACCCATGTAGAAGAACAAACAATTGGTCGGGTACCCATCGGGAACCTGTTAAAGAGGTGTCTGCCACCTATGCAGACAACCTGGTCATCACGAAGCCAAATGTTAAAGGACACGATTTATGCGGCATTGGCAACTAAAGAATAACGGGCTGAAGTGGGTAGTCAAGAATGATTATAGAACAATGCCACTTGGCGGAATTGGGTCCAAATATTCTTGGGACCCTAATCCCACATTACTAACTTGTTAAGCGCAGAATCGAGTGGGAAAGGATCCCTGCTGGTACATCGACAGTGGGCGCTCCAAGCATATGACTGGGGAAAGTGGAAATTCTTCTCACTCAAATCATGAAGCCAAGGAACCGTTTCCTTTGGCGACAACAAAAACAGAAAAATCATCGGTGTATGTAAGGTTGGTTTTACTTCTCAAATTTAGTTAATGGGTTAAAATTCAATTTGCTCAGTGTATCTCAGATTTGTGACAAAGGTAACTCAGTCCACTTCTATTTTACACATTGTAGTATAGTAACGAAGGAAGTTTTTAAGGGGTAAAAGATGGAAAAATGTATATGTAACAAGACTTGAGGATAATGACAGTCTGAATCTTCCATGCTTAACGGTGTCAATAGATGAATACATATTATGGCACAAAAGAGTAGGGCATGTCAGTATTTCCATACTAAGAAAACGAGTCAAACATCAGTTGGTTAGAGGTCTCCCTGATATTAAGAAATCTGAGACCAATCTTTGTGATGCCTGTGTGAGAAGCAACCAAATTAAAACCTATTTTAAATCAAAGAACACGGTAACTATGTCTAAGCCACTCGAACTACTTCATATGGACTTATGTTGACCAATGAGGGTTAGAAGTTTTGGAGGAAGTTGGTTTGTATTTGTTATTGTTGATAATTATGCACGATTTGTATGGACAATCTTTATTGCTTCGAAAGACGAAGTCTTTGAGAAATTTCAAGCATTTGCAGCACAAATCCAAGTACAACTAAACCTCAAAATCAAGGCCATACGATCTGATCATGTGTCAGAATTTGAGAATCAACAATTCATGGGAATGTGTGACAGCCATGGAATCATCACACATATTCAGCACCAAGAACACCTCAGCAAAATGGGGTGGTTGAGCTCAAGTACAGAACATTACAAGAAGTAGCTAGAGCCATGCTATTAGGAAGCAATCTTCCTTAAGTCTTTTGGGCTGAAGCCGTGGAAACTTCCTATTACATCACAAATAGAACGCTCATCCGACCAATCCTTAACAAAACATCCTATGAGAGCTGCTCAGGGGTAGAAAACCAAGCATAAGCCATCTCAGAATCTTTGGTTGTAAGTGTTATGTCCATGGCAATGGAAAGAATTCCCTAGGAAATTTCGATGCCTGGATTGATCTGGCTATATTCCTTGGGTATTTAGAAAGAAGCAAGACATACAAAGTCTACAACAAATAGACATTGAAAGTATAAGAAAGTGTACATGTGGTCTTTGATGAGGTTGAAAACCACAAGATCTCAGAAACTAAAGAGGATGCTCTCGGATTTGATCTAGTTAAGCAAGATCACAAAGAAAATACCAAATTTGAGTCACCAACTAAGGAATACCTGACCGAAAGGTCAGTAACAGGTCAGCAACATGACAACGAAGGAAACAATGATGTTGAAGATCCTTTATCACCATCAACTATCCATCAATCTCAAATTCTGTACAAGGATCACCCATTGAAGAACATCATATCTGATATCTCCAATGGAATTCAAACAAGATCTGAAACTCATGATCTCTTGGCCTTCTCCACAATGGCTTCACCTATTTAACCTACAAACATCAAAGAAGCCCTAGAAGACTCAAACTAGATTAAAACAATGCAAGAGGAATTAAACCAGTTTGAAAGATGCAAAATCTGGCATCTTGTGCCTCGTCCCACCAATCAAGGAGTACTTGGCATGAAATGGGTCTTTAAAAACAAGCTGGATGAGATGGGAGAAGTCATTAGAAACAAAACTAGTTTTGTAGCACAAGGATATGGTCAACAAGAAGGGATAGACTTCCAAGAAACCTTTGCCCCAGTAGCAAGGATGTAATCTATTCGACTACTAATTGCATTTGCTGCACATAAGGGAATCAAACTTTTTCAACTTGACATCAAAAGTGCCTTTCTCAACAGGTATGTCAAGGAAGAAGTGTTTCTAGAACAGCCTCAAGGATTTGAAATGCAAGAAGGGTAAGACATGGTACTTAAGCTCGACAAAGCTCTCTATGGGCTCAAACAAGCTCCAAGGACATGGTATGACCGCATGTCCTTCTATCTATTGGATAACAATTTTAAAAGAGGTAAGTTGATAAACTCTGTTTGTATACAAGAATAAAAGGGATTTCTTGATAGTGCAAGTATATGTTGACGACATAATTTTTGGGGCTTCTGATGAAAAGTACTGCAAGAAATTTGAAGTACTGATGCAAAGAGAATTTGAAATAAGTGATTTAGGAGCATTGAAGTTCTTTCTAGGACTTCAAGTTAAGGAGGATAATGAATGGACTATCATATCCCAGCAAAACTACGTAAATGATTTACTAAAGAAATTTGGAAATGAGACATGTAAGCCTTTTGATACACCAATGGCGGTTGGCACAAAGATGGATATCACGACTGGTGACTAACCGGTCGACCAGCGATGGTATAGAGAAATGATTGGTCTCTACTATATCTAACTATTAGTAGACTTGACATTAAGTATAGTGTTTTCTTGGGTGCCAGGTTTCAAGCAGATCCAAGAGAGAGTCATCTCATAGCCATGAAAAGAATCCTACATTATCTTAAAGTATCCATGAATCTTGGACTCTTTAATAAAAAATTCACTAACTGCGACATTGTAGGATATTCAGATGCAAACTATGGTGGTTCTATAACTGTTCGAAAAAGCACTTCAGGGACAACATTCTTTTTTGGATCATGTTTGATTGCATGGGGATCAAAGAAACAACAAAGTGTGGCAATCTCAACTGCTGAATCTGAATACATAGCTATGACAAGCTGTTGTGCTCAAGTTTTATGGCTCAAACAATAAAATGGTGGTTATGGTGTCAAAACAGGTATACTACCTATCATGTGTGAAAATACTATCACTATATCTATCTCCAAAAATATAGTGCATCATTCTTGTACTAAACACACTGACATTGGACATCATTTTCTTAGAGATTGTTGTGAAAAGCAACTAGTTGGATTAAAGTACATTTCAACTGAAAACCAACTAGCAGACATCTTTACCAAGCCATGAAATAAAGAAAGATTCATCAAGATTATTCATGATCTTGGAATGATATTCATAAATCATGATTAAGCTATCTTCTAACTCTCATGACCAGACACCGATAGATCAGCAACACCTCAAGTATGTCGTTTAAAGGTCTTTGTACATTCTAATGCATGAACGTTGAATCAAACGACTACTTCAAACACATACGTCAGCCATGATAATCTATAAAAGGCTGCGAGAGTCTTACTCTCATCACACATTGCTCTCAATCTCTCTAAACTCTCAAAGCACAAAATTAGCTTTATCTTCGCTCTTACAAAAACTCTTGTGAGTTTAGTGCAAAAAATCCTTAAAGTAGTCATCTCACAGCCTCGCTAAAGGAAATCTCGATCTAGACAACTAAACTCCACAAAACTCTTCATCCGAAATGGCACCAAAGACTGCTCGCCGCAACAAGAATCTCAAAACCACATTCAAAGATCTCAATCCAAAGAAGATCACCGACATACAGCCAAGAAGTTCTGCAACAGCGCCGCCACCCACAAGCCTATCAAAAGAAGTAGAAAATTTAGTCATTCTTAGAGTATTGGATGAAGGCGACCTCCGACCAGAGGAGGTAACCTATATAAACTCCTATCTCTCAAAACTTCAACAACTCATTCACTCAGGAACCCTCAAACCCACCATACTCCCTGCTATCACTCCTCTAGAACCAATGGCACCCACTGACCAACCATCAAAATCCACCAAAATTCTCACAAAACAATCAGTCGCAACTAAACTAAAAACTTCCAAAAGCAAAAGCCTCACACACGCCTTCACCAGCCACACCACTTGTCCCTCAAAATGTCTTCAAGACAAACGAAAACCACCTGAGCAAGCACAATCCACACCAGAGCCAGCATCTCGCAGACTTCACTTCTCCGATGAAGATGAAGCAACTCCTTCAACGCCCATCGAGCAATTCACTCAAGAAGTGCAGGAAGAGGACGAGGTCCAAACGGATGAGAAGTCACACAAAGATCAATCAGCTGAAGCGGAACCTCAGGAAGAAGGGTTAACCGAACATGAGCCTCGATTTTTGAACCCTATCCTATGTTGATTAGATTGATTAGGATATGATCAGGTTCTAGGTCCACTTAAAACCTAAGTTTAATAATTATGTCATATAACACAAATTATTAAATCCTAAGTTAGCTCACTGGAACGTATTATGAGTCGCCACCTAATTTTAACCTAGGTTAAATTAGGAAAGGAGAATTCGGGTTCGGGGGCTTTGTATTCGACTTATTTAGGGTTCAATTACTTTCATTACCCCTTGAAGTCGTTTTTCCTCTACTTAGTTTAATTACGACTTATTATGAGTCATTTTTACCTAAGTGCACAAATTTCTGATTTTTTATATTTTTTTGACATTTTTTTACAGTAATTAAAAGTGAAATTGAAATTACCTAAACTAGGGTTTTTGAGGCAAAATTAGGTCAAATTTCGTTTTCGTCCATGGCCACGGACCTAATGTCCGAGCCCACGGACCCCAGTTAACCTAGTTGTTTAGAAAAGTCAAATCTAAAAGAAAACAGAGTTTTGAAAAGTCGGGGGCACGGGCAGGACGTCCGTGGGCCCGGACATAAGTTGGGAAAACCTAGAAAATTCAAAAATTTAAACCCAGCCGCCGTCCGTGGGTGTCCGTGGTCACGGACAACCCGTCGTTGGTCCCGGATCACATGTCCGAGGTCACGGACCACCCACGGACGGTGGGTTTTTGGTGGTTCCCGATGGTGTTTTCGGCTCAAAATTTATCGGTGTGTTCCTTGAAAGATTTACAAGATGTTAGCAATAAAAAAAATTCAATTTGAAGTCAGAATAATGACGAAACATCGCAAACGAGTTAAAGAGCAGAAACTAAAACGAACAACTATACAGAAGCCAGAAAGAGTCGGTTCGAACGCAAATTTTAATGGAAAGTCAGAAAGGTCGTGGGGAGTTAAAAAACTAAGATTCCTACCTGTTTTACCTTCGGATTTTAGGTGCTTCTTCACATTGGGATTCTTTGGAGGCCTCGTGGATGCCGCTTCCGGATTGAGATCGACCCGAGCTTCTGACCCCTTGTTTTTCTTGATGTTCTTCACACATTGGTGGTGTTTTGGTGAAGGTTTGATGATTGTTGATGTTGTGGGAGTTAAAGAATGTGTTTACAAGATGATTTTGGAAGGTTTTTAATGTAATTTTGTTGCTCGGGTGTGTAAAAACGTAGGGGACTTGTGACGGCTGGGTTCTCTGACTTTCTAGGGTTCTTGGAGCTCTGATTTGATCGAGGGATAAAGTTCCTTGTATAGGCTTCTTTAAAGATAGAAAAATCCGGTAAAAACTGAGATTTACCGACGTTTTAGCTCAAGGGCTTCAAAAAAGAATTTGACAATGAAATTTTAACCATGTGTAAAGGATGATATTTCTGATTTTTCCAAGGTGGAATCGAATTTTAAATTCAATTTCTCGTTTGATCAATTAGAAATTACTAGAAAATTATTGGAAATTCGAAAAATCAAATTTCCGAAGCCATTATGATTAAAATGTCATGCTCTATCATGGGTTAAAATTTCAAAGCATTTCAAGTTTACTTGAGCCATTTTTGGAGGAGAAAGAAAGCTCATAGGGGGCTTAGGAGCCTTGAAAAATTACGAAAATGCCCCTGAAGATGACCAGGTTGTCCCTAGTACTCTGAAATGTGCCGATCGAACTGGGAACCCTCGCTACTTGACCAAACTAGCCTATTAGTAGAGACTCTCTTCCGGGGGGGTTAAAATTTTGGGTATAACAGATTGCCCCCGTCAACTAGGCTTTGTAATGGAAATGAAAAGGCTAGTTCAAGCTTGAGTGATACCCCAAAATTTTGGATCTTAAAAGACCCCGCATGCAGTTGAAAACCAATAAAATGGGTCGAGCTGTTCTAAGGCGCTGACTACCTATGATGAATGAAATGATGTCAAGCTATTCTAAGGCGCTGACTACCTATGATGAATGAAATGATGTCAAGCTATTCTAAGGCGTTGACTACCTATAATGAATGAAAAGATGTCAAGCTATTCTAAGGCGTTGACTACCTATAATGAATGAAATGATGTCAAGCTATTCTAAGGCGCTGACTACCTATAATGAATGAAATGATGTCAAGCTATTCTAAGGCATTGACTACCTAAAGTGAAATAAAGTATGCCGAACATTCAAAGGTTTTGGGAACCTGTAACACAAATGTAGATGTCATGCAGAAGAAGATGATACGATGATGATATGCTGATAAAGATGACATGATGGTATGCTGATGATGCTCGGATGCTTCTGGGGACCGAAACCCATTCCAATGCTCCTGGTTGGTATACTATGGGACTTATTGCCTCTGCCCACAAACTGGGGTGCTGGGATAACTTCTAGATTACCAAAGAGACTTATTGCCTCTGCCCACTAGTTGTTTCTCCATGAAGATGGGGACTTATTGCCACTGCCCCGCCAACTTGGATCACGCGCTGTCTCCTACTTGTACTGAAGATGTTACTAGGTCTTGTACTGGTCTCGTACTGGATGATGATGCTAGGTCTCACACTGAATAATGAAAATGCTAGGTCACGCACTGAAGAAAATTCTAGGTCTCGAAAATGATGGGTCTCGCACTGAAGAAGATGCATGGTCTCGCACTGAAGAAAATGATGGGTCTCGCACTGAAGAGAATGATGGGTCTCGCACTGAAGAGAATGATGGGGCTCGCACTAAAGTCTTGTACTATATGAAGAAAAAGCTGGATCTCGCACTGATTCTGGGTTTCACAATGAGTGAAAAAAATGCAGGGTCACGCACTGATTTTGGGTCTCGAACTAAAAATGAGTTGGAAAGATAATGGTCTCGTGCAAATGCATGTGGTGAAAACCAATTGTAAAAGGGCCAAACGTGGTGATGATGAGGTGTATGCAAAAGTTTGTAAAATGCAATCACAGTGCATGTAAAATACTTGTTCAATGCAAGAAACTAAAAAATGTGCCAAACATGGCAATGATTAGAATTAAAAATTGTTCAAAGCAAGAAATTACTGGAAAATGTGCCAAACATGGCAATGATGAGAATTGAAAATTGTTCAAAGCAAGAAATTGCTGGAAAATGTGCCAAACATGGCAATGATGAGAATTGAAAATTGTTCAAAGCAAGAAATTACTGGAAAATGTGCCAAATGTGGCAATGCTTGAGTAAAAGTTTACTGAAAAAGGAGAGTGAAATAATCATTTCATGACTAAGAATTTCAGATCTACAATTTGTTTCTTAGAGGATGAACATGCCGCTGGAGGGAGTGCGTGGAGTTTGAGTGGTGGTCAGGACTTTTGATGGATCTGTGGTGTATGATGTGAAGGTAAAGGCTTATGTGGGCCTGTGTGGTGGTAATGTTGGTGATGCTCAAACTTCGGGTTTCAATTGGTGTTGTCATGGCAATTGTTAGAACCAACAATTGCCCCAAGTATTTTTCCCTTAAGGCAACCTGTGCTAGAGTTCGTGGCAATCGATCCAAACGATCGATTGCCCCCAGTTTTTTTTTGATTAAACTGTGTGAACAAGTCTCATCCTCACAGGGTCAAGGCTTATGCTTTGATGTGGTGCTTCCTAACCTACACTCGACGTGTTTGGTGTTTGCACTCATTTCTCGCTCATGGTCATAACTCCTAGACCATTAAATTAGATATTTGATGGATTTACACATTGATCTGTTACTTTCACGTGATTGGACACACAACTATCAAGTTGGAAGTCTTTAACGCTTATAACGTGGCCATGAGGTGTGATGAAAGACAACAGGACCATGAGGGATATTTTAGGTATGTGGAGCTAAAGGGGTGACCAAAGCTGCACCTTACGTCTTCTCTCGGAATCATCTTCCTTGTCTTGAAGTCGTCTAGCTGCTTCGTGTTGACGTTGCTTTCGAGCTTCTGGACTTGGAATTTTGAAGACGTCCTTTACACCATTTCTCCTCTTTTTGTCATTCGGATTTCCTCGAGGCAATTCGGGTTTGCCTCTTTGTTTTATCCTTTCTTGACTTTGCCTTTGGGGTTCTTGTGTTTCCCGGTTTTTGGCCTTCGATAGCTGTTTTGATGTGAGCTCTTTGGATCCTGTGTCACTCTGGTACCATTTGTGGATCACTTCGTCATGCTGATAGCGGCGTTGCTTCTTTGAACTGATGAAGATGTTATCTGATACTCGGGCTCCTCGCTTCCTTTGGTCACCGGGTTAGAAAATCATCATCAGCTGGGTTATTTTGTGGAGCTTTGTAATATCGAAAAAGGGATATAAGAAAGGCTCAGCGGGGGTGCCTAGGGTTTAATTTCGGGGTTCACAAGCATTTCGGCTATGTGGTGCTGTACCTAGGTGCTTCGTCATTCATGATAGTTGTGTATCCATTCTTTGTTACTTTTCTCAGGTCTAAGCGTAAATTTACAAAGTATCTCCATCGTTCAGAGTTATGCCGTTTACCTTACCTTCGAATGTGGGCTCTCCGGAGTCGTGTAAAAATGACACGCTTGTTCACTCATGGTTTTTCCGCTCAAGACACTCTTGTGAATTTCTCACTCAGAAACTCGTTCACACATTTAAACAAAAGATGAAAGATGACGAACTTAAACTCAGATTGCCCCCAGTATTGATTTGGGGTTTATGACAACAATTTAAAAGATGTGGATTCGGAACCGCTTTGTGGGTTGTTTGGATGTTTAGGGGTGAGCTGTGGTGTTTGGTTAGACATGTTCATCCCTTTAGAAACGCAAGACAAATCATTATGTTCCATAGTCGAGAAATGAATATTTCACGATCCTTTTCTCAAAAGTTAAGAATGCTCATTACTTTTTTTTGTCTCTGAATGAATGCATGATTTTCACAGGAGAAATATGGACAAAAGGAAAACACCCCTTTGATGATAACCAAGAGAAATAACATTGATAACAAGTTTAACCTAAATTAAAACCTACTTAAGGCTAAACAAAATAAAACAAGACAATTGTGACATAAAAGAAAAACACGAAGACTATTGGAAAGAGCAACTCCTAGTGGCTCTCTGATTTAAGATTCCCATAAATGCTTCTATGCTCTGAGAAATGAAGCCCCTGGTAAACCAGATCCTGAATCCTGGGCTGTAGGGCCCTGCAATGGTCGGTGTCGTGACCGGGCAGCTCGTGGAAATGACAAACTTGGTTAAGATTTCTCCCCAACTAAGTAGCTCCTGGCCTCATAGTGAGTGGTCGTAGCGGATATCTCCGTCGAAGCTCTTCAAGTGCTTGACTTGGTTTTCTGCTG
>CM041776.1:132011613-132107547 GCA_023374045.1 Limonium bicolor | reverse complement strand
ACCCTTGAATTCGTGACTCTACAAGGGAGGAAGAAGACAAGCCTAACTTAGAAAAATCAAAGAATAACTTACCTAAATTACCTTGTCTTCTAGCTCACAATCATCTTCTTTCCAACTCTTGCCTTGTCACACACCACATGTCCGAAATTATGCAGAGACAGGGCATTTATTGAGCCAATAAACCATGTAATAAACTAAGGAAAAAGTATAGTCATTTGACATTAAAAATTAACAACAAAAATCAAATTCTAAGGCACTCTCTTACCTTATACGTAAGTTTAGTGTCATTTCCCCTCTTGCACTCCACACCTACGAATTTGGTAAGCTCTCTCCTCTCTCTTCTAAGCTTCATCTTCTTCCTTTGAAGCTCTTAAGTCCATTAATGGAGATGTAACTTCTATCTTCATCTTTAAGGTAATTTCTTAGCAATTCTTGTCAAGCCTTGAAGCAAAACTCTTCCTAGCTTAACAAGTGTTCGACATCAATTAGTTCTCCAAGGAGGTTGTCCAAACCAACATTAAACCAAGGAGCATCTCAAGGTTATCTTAAGGTAGTTTTAATGCTTGTAAATCCTTAAAGCACATTTTTATGTGTAACCAAGTTCTACTTCTTCTAAGACTCTTTTCTTCTTCATTTTCATGAAGGAAAGTTTGTTCTTCATCTACCTTTGGTGTGACGAAATATAAGGAGAAAAGCTTAGGTAAATTCTTGAAAACTACTTACAAATCTACTTAAGATCTTTATTGAAGATCTAACTCCTAAACACCTTCACCTCTTGCATAAAACCGAAGAGGAGCATCAAGTTTACCTAGGAGAAAGCTTGGAGATTCAAGAAGAAGTTCAAGCACTTAACCACCTTTGTTAAGAAGTAAGTTTACTAAGTAAATCTTTATGTTATAAGCTTTGTTAAGCTTCTAAAAATTGTACAAAAATTATGTACACTCCTAGGTTAAATAATACCGAAACTATATGGTTTTATATGCCAAAAATATAATCTATAACATATATAGAAAATATTTACCTTAAGACACATTTTTGTGTCACAAAATTTGTTTATGTTACAAATTAATTAAGGCCGAAAAGTCTAGGGCAAAAATGCTTTATTTTGAAGCTAAGAATCAATATAAGACATTACAATAATTTTTACATGAGTTATATGACTCATATGAATTTATGTACATTTATTATGACATATAAATCCACTTTTATATAACATAAGGTCTCCTTTAAATTATGGCCGAATGTTCTACTTGATAAATAAGTTTTAATGAGCTACTTAGGTATATAATTTATATCATAAAGTTTGGTGAGTTAAAAATATTCTATTAGTGTCTAAATGACTAATTAGTTAAGTTATGTGGATTAAATGTAATTTTTACAAAGTTTGTATGCTTATTATAAAAACCGTGAGCTAAGGGACTGTTTGGTGTAATTATAATATATAAGGTTAGGAATTAAGTTTAAGAATTTTAGATAATTTAAACAAGCTTTAAAATAACTTTTTATAAAGTTTTGGGCTATTATGTAATTTATAAAAGTTTATTAAAGTTTAGTAATTAAATGGGGGCGAATTCATAATTAAGGAATTATTAGGTTCGCTTTGAAATTTTAGAAGAATTAAATACTTAACTATAGTTTATAAGTTATTAAATATCTATTATTAAGTTTTGGGTGAAAATGTAATTAATGGAAGTTCAATGACAAAGCCGAATTGTTTTGGGGATTAGTTTGGTAATTTAAGAATTTATATATTTATATTCAGCATTTATGGAGAATTAAAATTAAAACTATATTTTATAGACTTTATGTAAAGATTATAAGATTTTGTGGTTAGATTGCAAATATAAAGTATATATATACATGCCGAGATTTTGAGGGGCTAAGATGTAATTTCCGAAAGTTATAATATTTATAAGTTATGTCCAAAATATTAGAGGTAGTTTTGTAATTTAATTGCTAAAGAAGTAAAATTAAAATTATTATAAAAAGAGATTAGAATTTAAATGTAAAGTTTATGAATTAATGTGGTTGTTTTGTAAATAACCGAAAAATAAGCTTAAGAATTTAGATTTAAATAAATATAGGTCCTATATGGATATTTGGAGGATTTAGAAGAAAGAATTTTAATTAAAGGAATTATGGAATTAGAACTATGGCTTATATAGTTATAAGGAATCTAAATAACCAATAAATTATTTATGGTTAAAAGGAGAATAATAAAACTATAAGAATTTTAATGTCCATGTGTGACATATAAAAACAATAGTCAGAAATTACAAGTTGTTATGTCACCTAGACAATTGAAATAAACAACAATATGTAATGAATTGAATATAGTACATGAATATATAAATACATATATGTACATAAAGGGTTATAAATAAATCAAAAGAATAACAATTAAGTTATACATTAATCATGAGGTAATTAGAAGAAATAAACCTCACATGAAATAACAAATACGAGATTTGTTAAAAGTTCCAATAGAATTATTATATAAGGTAACAAAAATTAACCCTCTCAGTTAATCCTATTCTAGGACTTTGTTTGAGCCACGTTGACCGGGAATTTACAAGTAACAGTCTACGGTGAACGGTATGGGATTCTTGCAACCTGTTTTCTAACGGATTACACCGGCTTGTGTGCTATCTGTTGTTTGAAATAACGACCAAGATAATTAATGTAAACTGTTGTTTTACTCTTGCACACTGTGGTATTATTTTATGTGCGTGAATGTTGCTGACTACATCGTGTATGTCCCACGCATACAAACACTACTATACCAGTGGATTAAATACCTGCGTTTCAGTATACCGAGGACTTGTACTCAAGTCTCTCACTAACTTCACTTTATAACAAACGTCATTATCCTAAACGTGATAATTGACAATACACATTGTGTTTTGTTTAATGTCTTTATATGACACTTAACAAATATATACTTCGAGAATGAGGAGCCCAGTTGGATCTGGCCATGCATGCTACGGGAGTTGTACCTGTCTCAGGTCGTCTCCTACTACGTCGCGACGGAACATTCAGTTGGGAGGAAGACTCTATTCCTTCCGGGATTCAAATGCCCTTCAGTTCGAGAAGACTTCATTCCTCTAGTGGGTTCTTATTTCCCACGCCATTCAGTTCAGGTTTAACTACGTTATCTCCTGGGGTTTTTATACCCAACCTTTCTCTATAACGAGGTCACTATACCTCCACTATTTCAGATATTCAGTTATAACGGTCAGTCCCATTGTGTGGACCGACTATCAGTAAAGAATTTCAGTTCAGCTAACTCGACCTTCTGTGTCTTGTTCTATGTGACATTATTGTCCTTGTATGGATACTGTTATTATCAGACTATGCTTGTTTACAGCTTTATAAAATGAACTGCATGTGTTCGACAAAGTAGTTGGTGTGGCCCGGTAGACGATGGGCTGCACGTTTTCCATACCAGCATTGTTTGCTAAGCCCCTTTGGGGGCACCCCCATTTTTCAGGTACCTGAAGTTTAAGAAGATCACCACACTGAGTGTAGGTGGGGTAGACCAAGCTTTGGGAGTCTACTATAGCTAATTAATTTATTTCAGTATTTTACTTTGAGTTTGATTCCTAGTATCTCGGGTTGTATCTGTATTCCAGACCGTGACATTTGAGGATTGTATTTGGACTTAGCCTTGTTGGTCACAAGGGTGGCCAACGGCATTGTAATACCGCCCGGTTGTTATATTTATTTCCGCTGCAGTTGTATTTTATTTGGGAGTGATCGCCGTTCAGTTTATTGGATTTCGGGTTGGGGTTTACAATTGCTGTCGCTGCACTTGCTGTAGCAAGTGCGCAAGGCAGATGGAAATTTCAGTGGTTTTCTTGTCATAGCGCTTGCAATAGCAAGTGCGCCATGCAGGTGGAAATTCTGGTTCAGTAATTTCCGGTCTCATTGACTCTGTATCGTTGAGTATGGGCTACATGGTAGTGTAAGCATTAACATCCTGTTCATATATATATCCGTCAAGGTTTAAAGCTTTTGGTACTGAGTTCACCCAACTAATCCCAAAGTCTTACACAAAAGGCGAGTGGTCAATGACACACTCCCACATACTGTCTAACATCCAAGGTGAATACATAGAAAGTAAGCACAAAACATAGTAAGTAAAAATCTTCCACAGCGGTCTTATGGAGTTAGGGTATTCATGCCCTATCTACTCCTTGCCTTTATAGGCTCCAGCATCAGTAGATGTCTGGCCATCCTGACCGCCTCGTGGTACTCCAGATCCTCCAGTTGAGGTCTTCTGAGTATTCTTTGGTGGCCTGTAATTACGGCTCTCTGGGTTCATCCAGCATTCAAATTCCCTATGGCCTTCTTTGTGGCAGCACCGACAGACGACTTTGCGGCCTTCGCAATCGACCCCAGGATGGTCTTTCCCACAACGCTTACAGTAAAAGTGGCGCTGGGGCTGTCCGGTGCCTGATAGTAGTATTTAAGTTTAAGTTAAAATCTGTTGATATAGAGGTTAAGATTATATTTGAATTTAAGAGGTAGGTGTTCTCACCCTTAGGAGGTGTAGATCTCAGAGGCTTAGCATCAATAGCTGGGCCGGTCAACTAAAGGACAGGCTCTTTCCCTTTCTTTCCCTTGTGACCCTGTTGCCCTTTCTTTTGGAAAAACTTCCTGTTTAAATGTTTCGGGTCAGTATTTATAAGATATTTAGTATGGTAAACAATTTAGAGTGGGATAAGTCCTTACTTTCCCTTTTTCTAGCCTTCTTCTGGAGATGCTCCTCCACCCTCAGACTCTCCATCAGGTTCTCTTCCTTTTCTTGGCCCCGAGAGTCTCTTCCGAGTCTGGAGCATTAGCTCCATCCTCGAGGCAGCCTCATAACACTCTTGGAATCTCCTTGGTAAGTTCTTACAAAGTTAATTGGTAATGTAGTAAGTAAAGAATTTTATGGCTTTCATGTTAGCACCTGGATGGTAGTGTAGAGGTAGCACCCATCGCCATCTGAATGCGAAATAATAGTCCTCCCCGGAACTTCTCGACCTTTACGGTCTCTGGTAATCCACACCGGAAGGAAGTCCAGCTGACCAATGAATCGAGTGTAATACTCGTCCACGGTCAGACCTCCTTGGGTCAGTGTCTCGGACCCCAGGCGCTTCTTCTGTTCAAGATGTGCTGGGTAGTACTTCCCTCTCAGCAACTCGACAAAGGCAGCCCACGAAAAGTCGGGCGTAGCCAGGTGATGGTCCTTGACCAACCTCCACCAAGTGCTGGCTGCATCCTTCAGATGGAAAGCAGCAGTGGCGACCTTCTTGTCGTCAGGTACTTGTAAAGCTTCGTAGGCCTTCTCATGTTCAACAATGTAACGCTCCAAAGCTACGGGGTCTGTTTCCCCGGAATATGTAGGTGGTCGGGTCTCACCAACTGACTTCAGGCAGTTCGTTTCCCTCCCTGGGCTGTGGCGGGGGGCTGGTGCTCCTCCTATCTAAGTACCCAGCTGTGCAAGAACGGCTGCAACCGTCTCAGCAACTCCTGTAATGCCGGGGTCACCGCCTCCACCTCTTCCAGTACCACGCCCTCTAGTTCCACCAGACATTTGTAGTATAGTATGTCACTTTAATACTCGGTAAATTACGTACACAACCAATAGATATCAAGTTGCCTTAAGGCTACATGTCACGCAATTTGCGTTACTAGACACATATCTTTTCTAAGCCGAATCGTCCGTACTTCCAAATGTTTCCCATAATTTCCCAAGTCCTAAGCTCACTGTCTTAACCTATTATCTCGTCATCAGAGCGGTACTCCGCTCTGATACCACTTTTGTAACACCCCTCTCAATAATCACGATATAATCTCTCACGTAGCAATAATAAAACGTCTCGCAACGGAAAAACAAATAACAATTACAAAATTCATCTGGTGTCACCGGCCGTTACTCGCCCATGCGAGCAACGCAGCCCAAACTACATCCAACTTCCATTACAAATAAACTGCTAACCGCAGTGATAACGAGAAACTCCTATACATCATACTAAGTCCATAAACCATAACATCGACAAGTGAGCGTCTACCCGATCCTGAATACACAACCTCACCATAATACAATTCACCATCTTCATTGCTATACAACATCTCCAAGTGTGGTGACAAAAGTAACACTCCAATTACCCTGTTCCTGCTCTTCAGTTCCGACAATGATCAACAACCTGTAATGTGTAGTATCAGCGATAGACGCTGAGTATGCCGGCCTGGACCCTAATGGTCACTTGTCATTTTAACCATCTTATTATTAGATTGGTTTCATCATGCTTTTCCCTTTTACAGTTATAATCAAAACTGAAGCATAAATGTATAATATACATAATCAACCATCCAAATATCCATAAACATTTAACCATCCATCCAATCCAAACATTCATTTATTATTCCATACAACATTTATATATCAACGTATCGAGTGATAACAATATAATGTACTTGTACATTCGCCATAGCGCAGTGTTCATATTTAATTTACCTTGGCCTTGTAGGCTCCATCCAACCATCACACACAATAATAACCACAAGTATAACCAATGAACAACAAAGCGAAACAAAGAGAATAATAATAAGTATTAATTCTCGTCCATGGTATTGTTCGCCACTGTATTAGTCTCAATTGTTTTAGTTGTTCAGTTATACCTAGTGACAATGTCTCGTTAAAACGACAAGTCTCTAGTTACCCATATATTATGGCGGGTCACCCACGCAGTAGCCACTCCAACGGTAGAGTCTCCGACCAACGAGCCATTCTAGCTCACGGGAAATTTTCTTGATACTTACGGACCCGTACGCGGACATCCTGGTATCGTTTTTGTGATCACAGCGCGCACCAAGAGCCTCATCCTCTTGGCTTTACTTCCATTCCATTAATTAATTATTATACCATCGCATCGCATTACCAATTTTCTAACACAGCAGACTAAGGTCATTAGTCCAATCCGGAGTCTGTAAACTCGGGATCCAGTGCTAGATACCAGAGCGGCGTATAGAAAGGCTAATGCTCCGTATAAAAGTCTCAGATAATATGTATATGTTATTATCATAGTGCTACAACGTTTTACTTACGTTCCTTATATTGCATATAAGATAGCACCATAGCCGCTAGTTCGTTTTATATATATAGGTTCATATATACGAACCAATACTGTTAACTCAACAACAGTAAATAATAAGCAGCTATAAATATACAACTCATGCATATTAATTAACACATTCAGACGAACAATCTTATCACAGATCACACAACAACATACAAGTTATATCAACCAAATCGAGCCCAAGGAGCAACCTTAGGACAACTCGGATCAAACCCCTTTTCCATACCGTTCACCCTGACTGTATTACGGTGGAGTATGAATCAGCAAGATCCTACGCTCCGTGTAGTCCGTTAGCTCGTCAAGCGTCTTGTCAGAAGTATACTCTAAACGGTAATAGAACTATAAGTCAGTCTCCATGACTAACTACATCCGGTATTTCCGAATTATAAGTAACCCCGACAGTTCACCCCTGTTTTCTACAGTTGTTTGTTACAGTTTTTCTAAAACAGTCGGCTTTGTTACTTAAAACGCGTACGTCAAAACTATTTCAACTATTAGTTTAATTCTTATATTTCTTTTAATCTATCCACATCTAGTTTAGGTACGTAACCTATAGTTGCATGTATGCATGCTTCTTATTATATATATTTTTTTTCCATCATCCATTATAATTCTTTGTATTTCATTACCCATTATCTTAGCAAAATTCAGAGCCTATAGTTTGTAACTATATTTTTTCCAAATAACCACCACCATTAAATCATAAGGTTTTCAAACCAAAATATATTTATCCACCTTATACATTATTCTTGTGTATGCATATATTTTTACCACGTAGGTAATTCTCATGAGTTTCATAAACTCTTGTATTTTATGTTACATGTTATCATCTTTATTTGGATGATCATTCCCATTAGTTGTATTATATTATACAACTTATTTAAGATTATTATCCTAATATCATGTAACATCTTATGTTGTATAATTACAACTCCTAAGGTTTATTCCATAAACACCTTAGTTTATAAATCTCATTTATCTATAGTTTGTCACATTATTTTATGTAAGTACCCTTCCTTATATTAATTCCAACTAACCATATCATTGTCATAACATTTATAACATTATAGGACCTTAGTCTAAAATTCATCTTTCAACTCTTATTACCTCAGTATAAGCCCTTAACTTAATTTAAATTCCGTTTTGACCACATACATTATGTAATGTTTATACCATATACTAATATCATACTATGTGATATTTTTATTCCCTTTAACTTATAACCTATAGTTTTTATACAAAACTATTTATTATTGCCTCTTAGGCACCATAAGAAAATCTTATTCTTTCCATAAACCATAGTTTCCTTTATTTACAAAATCACCCCTTTCTTTTTACCATGTTATATATACCATTTAATATAACATTTCTAACTTATATATAAAAAGATATAACCTATGGTTAATTTTTGTAAATTCCGAACAGCCTTGTGCTATTCCATAATTGCCATTTGGCCCTATTTATAACATATAGTTCTTCCATATCATTAAAACCATATTTTATACACATATCTAATAAAATTCTCTTAATATTCTCTAAATCTCCAAATTTCACCAAAGGGTTATAAATTTCCTTATTAACCCATATACTTCACAATATTTACCATTCCACCATCTATTTTTCTCCAAAGTGTCATAATGACATTATAACTATATATTATACATATATAGTTCATTTTAATTCCAAAATCCACCAAATAAATTCCTAAAAATTCCTAATAGCCCATGGGTGTTTAAAATACCATTGTACACCCTTTATTTTCGGTAATAACATATTTACCACATATGTTATAAAATATTACCTTAAGATACTTATCTTATTATAACCCTTAAATAAGTTATTTAACTTATCTAATTTGGTCAAAACCTTCATACGGTCAAGGTTGACCACCTTATTATTTCCTTGACCATTAATTCCTAATAATTACGGTTTGCACCCTAATTTTCAAGAAATCACCATTTAACCCCAAAACTTTATAAAAATCTTATAAACTTATTTTTAACTCCTTTTTACCTCTAATTTTCGGCCTATTATTCTGAAGCCCCCAAATTTAATTTAATTACATCTAAGACCCACTTCTTTTTGGTAATGATAGAATATCACCTAAACTTAAATAAAAACTTGTAAATGCATAAATAAATGGCCTAAAATACATGGCCTTATTACAACATTTGCTCACAAAATAAATTACACATAAATGTCCCAAAATACATATAAATTTTCGGCCTCACCATAGATTCTTTGTTTAATTACCAAACTTCCACATAATGTCTTAAATTTGACACTTATGCTTGTTTAATTAGTTATAAAATTTATTAAACCATTCCTTAAACATTTTAAGGTCAAACAAGACCTTATTTCACCTCTTCACTCACGGCAATAGTATTAGAATTAGCTTAGAACATTTTTAACTTAGCAAGTTAATGTTTAAGTGATTTATACCTTGATTTAGCTTAGGTAATCCTTGTTTGGTTCGGCCACCTTAAGTAGAAATTCTCCACAGCTTGTTTTACATGTTTTCAAACAGAAAACAAGGCCTAGTTAGTCTCCAAGCAAGATCTAACCATAAGAAGTAATTTAATGTAAGATTTAAGGCAAAAATCACCTTAAAAATGCAAGGAGAGTTCAAGATGGTTTCGACCTGAATCAAACACCACAAGGTGTTAGATCCACCATATTGACATAGAAAATAGCTAGATCTCAACAAGCTACCTTGTTATTAGGTTTTACCTTGGAAAATGCCTTAAAAGAGGGTATTTCCTTGGATCTCGGCCACCTTTGCTCCAATGGCTAACCAACAGATTCCACATGAAAAGGAGAGAAGATGAGGCTATGACCAAAGTTTCACAGCCGAACTTGAAGGGAATCAAAAGTTATGAGCTTAAAGCACATTTTACCTTAAATGGTCAAGACTTGAACTTTCCTCCTTAGATCTTGTAATGAACGAGATTGAACCTTCCTTTAACCTCCAAACACTCTACATAGATGTATAGAAAAGTTTGGAGTGTAGATCATCGAGAAAGGAAAGAAATGAAGAAAATGGGCATTTTTATGCCTTAAGAGCTTACCTAGAGCTTGAGCTCTCATCAATGAGCTTGGGAACCTTACCTAGATCAAGAGGAGGAGCCAAAGGGAGAGTTTGGCAGTGAGCTCCACATTTGGAACGGAGCTAATGAGAGAAATGACCTAGTTTTGCCTTAAAACACATTTTTTGCATTTTTTATGTTTTAAGTGACTTGATGACTCATCACCAATTGATTGGTGTTGAATAATTGAAGAAAAATCGGTGGAGACAAGAAGAGGGGGCAGCCGTCCTTGATTGGAGAAGGTAGGGCTTGATTGATTCAAATTTGAATCAAAAATGAGATAATAATGTGACTTTTAGCAAAAGTGAAAGGTGACTCATCTTGCCTTGTCTTGTACTGCTTGGGAGCCACGAAATACAAGGGGGAAAGGTTCCAAAAATTGCTGGATCACATGGGTAAGGTGAGTGTAGACAATTTGTTTCTTTTTATTAAGTAAAGTATTCTTTTTCTTATTTTTTTATGTAAAAGTAAAGGACTATATTTAATTGTCACATGTCTCTTGTCTCTTGGTCTGATAAGAGACTTAATTATCTGATTTCATGTAGTCCATTTCGTGGTCAATGGTCAATATTGACCAACTTAGTCAATGTTGACCCAAACGGGCCCCACTTTAGGGTTTTATTAATATTTTAATATTAAATTTGTAAAAATTCGTAAATTTCTGGAATTAAATTCCTAATATCATATAATATGATATTTATCATATTTAAAGGTATTTATAGCTTTTAGCTCATTTAAAACCAATTTAGAAGGCGATTACACAAAAACGTGCTTTAAGGAGTTTTAGTGCACACTTTGTGTCGCAAGGTGTTTCTGAGCTTGGTTTTCTTTGACAACGGTCTTGTTGATTCCCTTACATGATATTTGATCATGGTATCCAATTTTATATCATTTAGAGGTCATTAGATTTTTAAGGTTTCTTAGAGCACCTTTTTGCTCTATTTGACCTTGAAGCATGTAAGTGCTTGTTCTTTGTGTTGGAGTGTTGTCCAACGGTTATAATATGTTTAATATTATGTTAATAGACTTAGGACAAATTTTTAGGTCCTAAGAAGTTCATTTGGGTATTTATTTACCCTTAACAGTCAAGGGTGCAACATCTTGTTTTATGTTGACCACTGTTGTTCTCAGTTGACTTATAAGGCATGTTCAGGCCTTAATTAATGTGATTAAATATTTAATCCATGTTTAATAAGTTTGGGGTATTTCAACCTAAGTCCACTCATTAACATCTAAACTAAACCTCATTAGTCCACTACTAGCATCATCACACTTACACAAGCTATCCAAACTCCTCATTGTTTTATTCTCTAGTTCATACCTAAATCACCTTAAAGCATTATACACCTTTCCATCCAAATCTTTGCTCAAGTCTTAGCATTCCTCATCACATGATTTTGGTGTGTTTAATACACCCACCTAACCTCTAATTCCTCCTAGACAACTCTAGGCCATTCTAAGCCTCAAGAACTCCTTAGTTAACTCATTTCCACTCAAATTCCTTTTTATCACTCCTAGTAAATCCTAGGTCATATTAATTCACCACCATCACCTAAACACTTATTTTCTACTCAAATTTCCATAGCTTCTCTAGTATATTCTCATGCCCAAATGAATTGTTTTCTCACACAATAATCTCACACACACCAAGTCCTTTCTCATCTTATTTTCTCACCCAATCCAACTCATTCACAACAAACTCAACATATTGCAATAATCTTAAATTGCATAGCACTAAGGCTCTTAAATGACATGGCTCTTAGGCCCTTAAATGACTTAAACTTAAACACCGAATTTCCCATATATCAAAGCTTTCAACCTGCAAATACACCCATCAAGCTCATAGTAGTTATAATGCTCTTAAAACTCATCTTAAACTTATCTTACTAACTCCTCCCATTGGCTCCTTAGTCACAAGTTCATAAGCTTGTTTAAGTTCTTTTTCTTAGGTTATATAACCCAATACACAACGTAAGCTCTAAGCCACATTGGTACTCATTTAAAACTCATTCCTTAAAACTTAAACCACCATTAGGTAAGTAATTTACCTTGTTTTCTCAAGCTTATTTTATCTTCCTCCTTAGACCTTCTTCATGCATGATTATCGGCCACCACTTAAACTTCCTTTGCCAATGTTCTAACCAATATTCAATGACTCACATGAGTACTAAACAATACACTAACCTCAAGGAATGAAACCCTAGGTTAGAAATGTGTTCTAAGGCATAAAAGTGGATGATTACCTTTGAAGTCTCAAGATAGACTTTGGCATTGAATGAAATAGGACCTCCACTAGTCCTTGGTGAATAAATCAAGCTAGAACAAGGCATAAAAACAAGGCCCCAAGAGTAGTAATTTTCGGCCATGTAAGGAAGTGATGGAAACTTGGTTTTTCTTACATTTTCCTTACCTTGAATGAATGGAGAACCAAATGGGCTCTTCAAACTTGATTTTCCTCCATCAATGGAGTTTCCTCTTGGCACTAAAATGGAGCTTTGAAGGATTTGAAAAGATGGAAAGATAGTTGTTGGCCTAACTAAGAAAAATATGTGTTTAGTTTTTGATTTGGAGCTAAAATGAGTAAGTTGTTGCCAAAGCAAGGTGGTGGTGCCATGGGTGCTGCTCCTACGTGAATGAAGGGAGGAATAAGATGGTGAAACCGTGGGAAGAAGAGAAATGAGGAGAGAGAAGAAGAAAAGGTAGCTTATAAGAGATATTTTGTTTTTTAAAGCAAATAGTAACTTTACTTATTTCCCTCTTCTTTTCTTTAATTGAATGACTCATGTGGTGACTCAACACTCTCAAAAATCAGCCCCCTTGTTAAATAAGGGCATGTTTGGCCTTATTGACCAATTAACTAAACTAAGTTGATTAAAGACTAAACTAGTCACTATTCACAAATTAGTGCACATATTTCTGAAAATTTTGATTTCCCATTGATTTGGACTTCCTAATGTGATACTAATTAGTACACATGTTGATTAAGATGAAATCACGGGAATTTAGCCACTCAAAACTCAATTCTAAGACAATTTCTCAAAAATGTGCTTTAAGACTTCTTAAAGCACATTTTGTGTTTCAACTTGTTTTCAAGCTTGGATTTCTTTGCTAATTGATTTAAAATATCCATTAGCATATTACTAAATTCTTATAATGGTATTTGGGTGCTAATCAAAGTCACTCCAAGCTTAGAGCACGTTTTTGCCCAAATGGCCCTTAAGGCACTTTTTGTGTTTTCCTTAATTTAAATTGTCTACCAATCTTTCTAAGGCATATTCTAGACTTACTACATCATAATTTATGTTTACTTAGAATACTTAGGTTTGGGGTATTTCATTAGGTCATTTTTATTATAGTAATTAAAGGCTTTAAATATTAAATTATTAAGTTTATGGGGGGTTAAATGAATTAAACATGTTTCTGGTGCAAAGACGTAGTTTTAGTGAACATATTCACATAGGAACATTTTGGATGAATAATGATGAATTTAGGTGTAACATAAATTTAACATAAAGTTATATATTGGTTTATAAACTTTATAAATGTTAAAATGAACATAAGACTTGCCAAATGGGTCAAACCGTAAATAAATAAAGTTTAGGGTGCTAAATAATAATTAAAACCGAATGGGGGCTGTTTAGGAATTTTAAAAAACATAAAATGTAATTTTTATAAAGTTTAAGCACTTAAATGTAAAACTAGAGAGATAATAGGGGTATTTTCGTATTACTGATAAATGGTGGTCAAAGGAGTGTTTGGAGGGTCAACCTTGACCATATATGGTGTTTGACCAAGTTGGAAAAAAAATAAGTAACTGATTTGGTAACTTAAATCAAGTATTAAGTTAAAAATGAAAATTATAAAACTATTTGGGGTGTTTATGTAATTCTCGAAAGTTAAGGGTTGGAATGAGGTTAATATGACCAGTAGGGGTCTGTACATAATTTTGGTGAATTTTAGGTTGATTTTGGTAATTTAATAACTAAGGGATATAATATGTGGGTTAAGTATTAAAATGTAACATTTATAAAACTTATGGGGTTATTATGTAAATAACCAAAACATAAGGGTAGAAAATAATATTGGAACAGCCTCGGGTCTGTTCGGAAATTTATAACATTTTTTTGGGAGTTTTTGGAATTAAATAAGTTAAAGTGTATAATATAAAGTTTTGGTATTAAATTGTAAGTTTATAAAATAAAGAGGGGTATCATGTAATTAAAAGAAGTTGTGGGTGAAAAGAATAAATCTGGAAAAAATAATAGGGTGTTATTCGAAATTATATATGTATGTATATGTTTGTATATTATAATGTTTTGGGATCTTAGATTATAATTAAATAAGGTTAGAAATGTAACAAGAATAATGTTTGGGGTGGTTTTGTAAATAATCAAAAATGAATGGGGAGGAATATTAAAATGCCGAAAGTATAAGGTTGGTTTGGAATTTTCAGAAACAATGAATGATATATTATAAAGTTTAGGATGATATAATGTGACCTTATGTTAAAGTAGAAGAGGGTATATCATAAAGAGATTAATGGGGTATAAATATACCTTATAAATAATCACATAGAACAATGGGTTAAGTTGGAAACTAGGAAGTATAATATATGATAAGAAACCTTATAATATAAGGAAGGTGAAAATGTGTAAAATACCTTGTATAACATTAAGATGAAATATTAATAAGGGATTTGTGAATAAAAGACACAAACAAATAAATGTGTACTCCACATGAAATTATGAATAAAAGCATTATGGAAAACCTTATAATTCACATGATATGAATTTATAATGTAAGGTGAAAAATATAATATGATTGATAAATCATATAGGGTTAATGTGGAGGGAATCGTAGATTTGGAAACCTGATTATAAGTGTTATAATATGATATAGTATGAGTTGATAAATAAATTGAAATACCCCGTAAGTAAAAATAGTGATTAATTAGGCTAATAAATATTTTTGAAGCTTAATTATGCCTAAATGAATATTAGGGAACAAATCCCGAAGAAAACGGATCCTTAAAACGGATTAAAAACACAAACGAACCTTAAAGCGCGTTTTCGCGGTAACCGGGAAAATGCGACTTTAAGCGGGTCAAATAGACTCGTAACAATTTTGGTCAACTAAATAGCCATTAATAAACATTAATGAAGGTTTAGAACCAATAAAATCAATAAAACGAGAAAATAGTAAAAACTGTCAAAAACGGGAAGTTGTGGGGTAAAAACATAAATAACTCAAACTAGTGTGTCCACTATTGAAAATAAAAATGCAAATCTGTGTGTGTGTGCTGTATGGGCCGATTTCAGTCCCTCTCTCACACTCTCTTAATTATTCCTTATATGCAAAAGACAAAAAACAATAAAAGCAAAACCTCACTTTTAGCACTCTCTCTCCTCTCTCACAAACAAACCCACGTACTGCACCTCTCTTGTTTCTCTGTTTTCTTTCTTCCTCCTTCGCTATGCTATGGCGATTTGAAGAACCCACTCACAGCAGCTCACTTGCATCCAATCTTTGAAACCCCAAATCACCTCCAAACACTACAAAATTATACCGTTGAATTCGTCTCATTAAGGAGATCGTTCTACACCCTTCAAAAATAAAAAACCTCCAACTTCATTTTTGAGGGTATAATCATTTTGGAGTCTAAGGAGCACCATTTGAAGATCTATCTTCTTCCTCTTGTCCTAAGGTAAGAAAGGAACCAAAGCATTGCTCTTTTCCATTTTTCCTAGCAAAAGTCACACTCATGTGAACACCATTATTTTCCCTCACCCAGCCGGTTTGGTGTTCCATCTTGAGAGCTGAAGCCTTGTCACTTTTCGACCCAAAAACTCCATTAGAAGCTCAAGGTAAGAGTACCTAAGAGTTTTAAATGGTTTCTCACAAGTTAGGGTTTAAAACCTACGTTAGAAATTTACTAGTTTTTGTGTGTGTGTGTGTGTATGCCTTGTTACATGGTGTAGCTTGGCCTAAATAAATCAAGAAAACAATGAAGGAAAGAGGAGCTGTAAAGGTGAAGGAGAGAAAGGGAAAAGAAACAAGAACACAAGGTAAGGAAATGTCTCTATACAGTTTTAATGTTTATGTATGTATAAGTGCATTGCTTTGGCAATGGTTTAAAACCAACGTAACAGTAGGAGAGGGATGAGTATATTAATGTGATGGTATTTGTAGTTTGAAGCTTTTGAAATCAAATAAACAAAATGCTAAGTGTAAATATTAAGTGTGCAGTAGGTGTTAGAATTTTGTGTGGGAATGGTGTGTATATTGAGCAGGTTGTGAACTATGTTGAGTGTGCAAAATTAATGTGGTGAGAACACTTAGAAATGTAGGGAACCTCTGTCAAAATTTGGTTAGGGATTTGGAGACTTGTGTGCTGTTAGGAAAGAAAGAACAAAGAGGGTTGCAGAGAAGAAAAGAATAAGATTTTCACTTTGGTGTGTGGCAGGGAGAGGAGGTGTAGTTGAGTAGAGTTGGAAATGGTGTAATGGGGAGTGTTTAACTAAGTTAGGCTAGTTTAAGAGTCATTTATCTAGTGGGAAGAAGAAGGAAAAAAATCTGTAGCATTTGTTGGAGAAGGAAAATTGTAACAGAAGAGAAAAACTTATAGTGTAAATGTGTTAATGTAGGAATACTAGGGAAGAGATTGGTAGAAGTTTGGAGTTGAAACAAGTTCAAAAAATAAAGATTTTTCAATTTTGTAGCTGGTCCGGGTTTGTGAACCGTTACACAAACCCGGACCAGTCATAAAACATGGCAGAGAGTAATATAGAACGAGTGGTCCAGGTTTGCAAACTAGGACCTAAACCCGGACCACCCCTAAAACATACCCGTAACTTCTTAAAACTTGTGGTCCGGGTTTGCAAAGGAGTACACAACCCGGACCAGTTGAAAAACATACCCGTAACTTATCAATACATGTGGTCCGGGTTGTAAAGTAGGACACAAACCCAGACCAGTCGTTTTTCACACCCGAGAGATTTTCCAAAGTGTTGGTCCGGGTTGTAAACCCGGACAGTAACCCGGACCACACTTATCTTCACAGAATGTGTTTTAAAGCTATTCTAAGGCAGGGTAACGATGGGTAATGATGGTATAAGATAATTAAGACATGATTAATGATGTTTAATGATCATTAAGACTATAAACAAGCTTAGAAAATAATTTCAAGTAGGTAACTTAAGTACATGTATTTGAATAACAATGAATTAGTAAGTATAAACGAGGAAATGTTAGGGAAGTAAATAGTAGGGTTAATTATGGATAATTAACCACCCAATTATATGTATGTGATAGGACTTGAATTGTGAACACCAGAGGAAAGTCGGTTACAAGTACGACGGTGAACGGTATGAACTTCTCATGCCCCGTATGCTACCTTCGTTACTCTGATTTGTGTGTTGTGTGCTAATTGATCACCAAATAAGATAAATGCACGAATCAGATTTATTATGCTTACTTGTGAATACATGATGTTGTTCCTTGTTTGGATATTATCTTTAAATCATAGTTTGTATAATTCATGAAATATATGGATGATAATGAGTGTGTGTATGTTGGATGTACTTGTGGTGACCGAATAATATTGTGATTGGACTTCTAACTGATTCCTAACAAGCTAACCAATCTAACTTAATAAATTGGTAATTAAATTGGAATGAGTAGAAGTCCGATATAGTTTCGGCCACGCGTGAGGATGCGCAGACACAAGAGGTTGGATCCAATTCCTGGCTCTTAAACTGGTCCACGGCCCAAACCCCTTAAATGGGTAGCATCCTGGATTGGTGAGCCAAGTAAAACCCGGTGGTGGGACGGTGTAGTCCCTTCCCGGAGGTCATACCGACTTAACATGAGTAAAAGTAAGTAAGTAAGAATGACTAAACAAGTATGGAAAAGTAAGTAAGTAAAGTAAGAGAAAGATTGTGTAAGTATTGTGTAATGAGTAAAAGAGTAATAAGCATCCGATTAACCCGGATGCGTAATTTGGCTAACCCTTGTGAAGGTAAGGATTGTGTATGCTATTGTATTGTTGTTTTGGATTGTGTATTCTAATGTAAATGATTGGATGTTGTATGTAAAGCATGTATGTATGCTAATAATGAACCGCATGTTTAGTCGACCTCAAATAGTCGGCGTGCCCTAGTTAGCACGCGGTATATGCGAAGTTTATATGCAGCTTTTGCTGAGCCCCTTGGGGCACCGTTTTAATATAATGTAGGTCCTCGTGAAGGGTGAAGACTTGCGAACTCAAGATGATTTCTTTTTGTTTGTAATTAATGAATTGTGAACGGTGTACTAAGTTGTACACGGATGTAGGTTTTTGTTTAGCCGTGTACCTTGGGGTACACCCCTTTTGGATAATGAAAGAATTATGTGAAGGTGTAGATGAGTAGTTGGTAGAAACTCATTATTTTTGGGAGATTGAAAAGGGATGTAATTAACTATGCATTTGATACTCGGTAATCCAGCAATGTAAGTATTTGATCTTTGTATTTGGTATGCAATGTAGTAGCTCGGTATATTTAGACATCAGACCGTAACTGTAGGTAGTGTAAGCCTAGCTAGCCGTATGGGCGGTTAGCGGCGTGTACCACCCACCGTAGTAGTAATTCCGCTGCGAGTAGTAGAATAATTAGGACGATTATACGGTAAGTATAGGATTAGCGGTAGGGGTGTTACAAAAAGTGGTATCAGAGCGTAGTTACGCTCTGATGACCTAAGATTACCGAGCATAGGAACTAACTAGGAACTACCATTGTTAACAACGGATACCCTTGACGTTCTAATGAACGATACCATTGCTTAAATTCAAGACCAACTGGTCATGGTGTTACAAAGCCAAATGTAAATGCTAATGTTCAGATGTCAGGACGAGGCCGAGGCCGACCTAGAGGAGAGACCTCTAATGGGCCAGGCGCACAGACGATAGCAGAGATCGTCGCCGCCACGGTAGCGCAGATGCTACCTCAAGTAATAACGGCCATGGAACAAACACAACAGAACCAACAAACACAAGCGGGACCAATCCCTCCCCCTCCACCCAGAGAAGCGAACTGGGTAAAAGCTGTAGCGGAACTCCGACCTCCATGCTTTAGAGGCGAGAGTGATCCGGCTAAGCTAGAAGCCTACATCTCCGAGATGGAGTCGGCGTTTGAAACCCTCGAAGCTCCTGCTGGAGTTCGAGTTAGAGTAGCGGCTTACTACCTAAAGGATGTAGCCATGGATTGGTGGAAACTAATCAAGAATGAGCATGCCGATGATCCCCACCTTTGACTGGGAATCCTTCACAGCCCTCCTCCGATCCAAATATTACCCTGAACATGTCAAAACAAGGAAAAGGCTAGAGCTTGATGCCTTGAAGATGACAGAGAAGATGTCTGTCGATGAGTACTACCGCACCTTCACCTCCCTCCTTCGTCTTTTACCTGACCTTGGGTACACCGGCCAGGTGTTGGTCGATCGCTTCTATGGCGGTCTGAGCCATCGCCTTCGGTACGACATGGGCTACACCAGATTACCTCCCTTCAGGTAAATATCGGTTAAACCCTTAGTACCATTGTCAATACTTTACCCTTATCTTCTTGATTAAGAATCCCGGCTAATACCTGAAACTTCAAGAGTGTTATCACGCGGGATATCGCGTTGAGATCACTTGCCAACTGAGGGATGAAGAAACCGCGCTTAAGCGCAAGGCCAACAACAAAAACCCTAGTGATGAGGAGCAGAACCAAGGGAAGAGTTGGAAAAAGAAAAAAGGGAAGTTCTTCCAGCAAACCCAAAAGAACTCCCCAGGTGAGAGCAGTGCCCATGAGAAGGGCAAACCAGTTGAGCTTCTTCAGCTTGGTTCGTCTGCACCGGTGGCTGCGAAGCCACTTTGATCACACCCACCTAAGGGTAAACTTCTATTCCTATTTCGTATTTGTATAAGTATCATACCTTGTATTTCCGCATAATTGTGCTAACTCTCTAAGCCTTAGGTTATGGCTCCAGTTTCACCAAGAACTACTCAGACGGCCACACCTACGTGTGCAAGAAAGTGCAACCAAGACCATCCCAGCATGGATTGCCATGGGAGAGAAATCCGGTGCTACAACTATCAGAAGCCCGGACATCGAGCCAACATGTGCCCGGAAAATGCCGAGCCAAAGGGGAACTTCCAGAGCTACAAGCAGAGGGAAGGCAAGGAGGTTACATCTGGCGATGCACCAGCCCAGCAGGCGCCACAAGGACAGGGATCCCGAGGTCCTCAGAGGGGCGCACCCCAGAGGTAGCTTGTCTTGCACGTTATTGACCGTGATGGGTCCGGTTCTAAGTCCGGCCCAGGTAATTAATCTAAACCTTGAATCCTTGAGAAGCATGACTAGGTATTGGAGTAACTGTTTGAATGAATGCATGAGTGAATGAATTGAAGTATGTATTGAGCATGAAATGAAGTAGTTGAGACTAGTACTCACCGTAGATGAAATTTATAACCTTAGGCAGTTTTAGTATCTGCTACCCGATACCTTAAAACCCGCTCCATGAAGAGACCGACATCACCACTTATCACTACTCCAGCAAGCATTGTCAGGTCATCCGACCAGGTATGATTCTATTAAAGGAATACCTGACACCCGAAGCCCAAATCTCAATCATCCGACGATGCAACGAGCTAGGAACGAGTCAAGGAGGATTTTATACACCCGAAATCCCCGGTGGAGAAAGATGAAGCTGAAGATGATGTGCTTGGGAAAGGATTTGAATCCTTATACCAAGATATACCAAGAGACACGAATTCAAGACGGAGCGACACCACCGACAATACCCCCAGAATTCCAAACGCTTGTTACACAAGCAGTAGAACTTGCACAGCAATGTGAAAATGATCTGATCCCCGCACTTGAAGCGGACCTTTGTATCGTCAACTTCTATGAGAAAGAAGGACGACTTGGGTTACACCAAGACAAGGACGAGACAGCGGAATCTCTTGAACGAGGAGTGCCCGTAGTGTCTTGGTCCATTGGTGATGACGCCGTATTTTTGTATAGCGAGCAGAAGCGTGTGGACCTCGCACAAAAATTGGTATTGAGATCGTGAGATGTCCTAATTATGGGTGGAAAATCTAGGATGTTGTATCACGTGATCAACAAGATCAAGTTGAATACGACACCACCGACAAAAATCAATGTTGAAGAGGGAAAAGTATAAGAGTAAAGAAAGAAAGACATCCGGTCCACTGGGACTAGAAGGAATGCCTTAGATATCGTCAGGCCGGAACGCGTTCCGGCCAAATAGGCAGTAAAATATCTCATCTATGTACAAATGCCAGCCTGGAACCCAAAAGGCAGGCTGGCAACCCCCGATGTAACAATGTAAACGCTATAAAAAAGAGGACACCCCCCGTAAGTGGGACAGGTTCAACACTTTTGCACAATACATATGTCTTCTCTCTTCATAAAGCTCCCCCCCTGTGTAATTGGCTAGGATCAGGTACGCAGCTAGATTAACCGAGGAACAGGAGGGAGGGTAAATTCTTACCTTTTCATTTTGGCGCCATCTGTTGGAATCAAACAGCTCAAGATCTCTCTTAGCAACCACGAGTCCATCGGAAGTAGTTTGATTACGGATAAAACGGTGAAGCTCTGAAACTTTGGGATTGTGTATTTTGCTGTAACACCCCTACCGCTAATACTGTCATTACTGTACAAATACATACCTTCGTAGCAGATATTACTTACTCAACGGTGGGTGTGCAATGCCGTTAGTCACCCACGTGACTAACAAGGCGGATTACAATACTACATACTATCGGTCTGATGAATTTGAACATACCGAGTGCTCTACACCATACATTACTTTCCCTTGCATACCAATCCATAATTCGATACAACTCCAATACAATACTATACCGAGCATACTACAATCCTTACATAACCGATACAGTTTAGACTTCCAAATTCTTACTACGTTACAAATACAATTCCCTTTTCTCAACTACCCATGCTTATGTAGCAGTCCCCGTCCTACTCTCTTGAACGTGAACAGCTTCGGTACCTGCACACTAAAAACGGTCCCCCTAGGGGTCAGCTTACGCTGCATATGAAATCCGCATATACCGCGTGCTAACCGCGGTACGCCGACTACTTTAGGTCGGATTGACATGCAGTTCATATTACATGCATACATACATAGTCATACTACAACAATGCAATCAAAGATACCTGCATAAATACACAAGTTCAATCTTTACTAAGGAAGACAATTCAATAGACAACCATTCGTATTTGTTATACATTCATTACTCTTCGTACTGTGCTCGATAATCATTACTCTACTCGTACTTACTCCTTACTCTTGCATACTCATCACTCCAGGTTCAATACCTTACTCGTACACGATCCTTACTGTGTACTCGTTACTATACTAGTGCATACTCACTACTCAATTCTCCATACTTACTCTTACATACTCAATACTCGATACTTACTCATACGTACTCAATACTCGGTACTCATTACATACTCATACTTGCTTCTTACTCGATACTCATTACTTTAATCAAACATACGCAATACTCATTACTCATTACTTTGGTCTCTGGGCGGAGTCATACACAAGACTCGCCACCGGACCTACAATACGAGGGCTATACGCTTAGCTCCTCAAATACTCAATGTCCGTTCTTACCGGACTACTCAAATTCCCAACACTCTTCTCTCAGAGCACAATACAATCTCATGGATTAGCCTAGAAGTATCTCTCTTGATAACCTCCACCAGCTTAGGGAATTACCACCGACTAGTATCCTCAGATTTAAGGGTTTCCCCAACATATCGAATACTCTCATGTTCGGGACATACTTACATCAGTCGGGTCCTCTCATAATGGGTCGACTAATTGCTAAAGGGTTTGGAGATCCCTCATCATTCTTTACTACTCTCATGGTTCATGTTTTGCACCAAGATTAATTCCTCTAATAGAGGTTACTTATATACTTCCACTACTTTTTGTTTGTGGGTTATTCATTTCGTTTCTCCTACCGTTATCGGAAGGTTATTACTCCCGTACACTCTCTCACATTCTAGTGAGTTCATTGGTTTACGTTATCGTTTATTGGTTCGTTGGTTTAGTGCGTTGCTGCGCTTTCATTAGTTCACACATGACTCTCACTACGAGTCAATACACAATAAGACTCATCTATGAGTCGGTCTACGCACTAAGTAAAGCCACACAATCAATCAAGAAGGTTAGCTCAATCAACATACAACAAGACATATAATGAAAGGCAATAAACCGTTTTCATGCTTTAGTCTTGATTAGCCGGCATTGATAAGCGAGAAATACATCTACTTTTAGGGCTTTAATTCTTCCTATTTTCATAGCAATTTGTGTCGTATTTCTCACTTATCATATGTTTTTCCTTAGATTTATGTTTTGATATGAACTGATACATTTTATGTGTCAAATGCAGTAAAAAGTCCTGGAATCACATAGTTTATCTCATGAGCTTTCCAACGTAACAAACGGCGAGTAAAACGGACTTATAACGAAGAATCTGGAGCCGATTGAAGATTGGAGTACACTCGTATATATACATATATAACACCCCCATACACTTGTCCGCTGTGAGACATCCGCAAACAAGATGGACCGTGAGACAACCGCCCACAACAAGGCGGACAAGAGAGGGCAGAGGCGACCGCCTCATTAGGCGCGGACAAGAGAGGGCAAAGGCGACCGCCTCATTAGGCGCGGACAAGAGGCTGCAACCGCCTCAATTTGGGCGGACACGGGCGCAGACACAGGCGCATCCGCGTGAATTCGGGCGGACAGGACGCATGGAGCGCACACGAACAGTTTTCTTCTTCGTTTCCGGCGCCGCAGTCGAACTGCTCCTTCATTAATTGCAGACGGCGCCTACCATAAATCACTCACGCGTGACGCCGGTCTGCAATCAATTAATACTCTCTGACTGCAAATCTTCGCGGATCTGCTCACCAATTCCACCGCCATATCGACTCACCAACTGCACCGTCCCTGACTACTCGTTGTTTGCTTCTCATTTCTTCTGCCTATAAAAATCGACGCCCATCTTCATTCAAAATCATCCCTTCTTCAAATCCAAAACTCACCACGCTGTTCACGAACACTTCATCAGCTCTCCGGAGCACTCACCACGTGCGCTCACCACATATGCTATCCGCTACCATACGACCACATCCATTTCTCTTCTCCCCGTTTTCTCCATTTTTTTTTTTTCCACCACACCACATCACTGCCATTAATTAGTATTATTATTACAGACGACGTGAATACAGAGGCGGAGCTAGGATTCAGAGTCAACTTGCTAGCTGGAGTTTTCTCTACCCTTTCTCTTATTTTGTTAAAACGTTGTTTATATATAGTTATGTTTAATTAATAAACTTAAGCCCTCCCAGGTTTGGGATGCGAGCCTATTTTATATAATTATATTATGTTAAGCTTTCCCTATGATTTTATCTAAAGTAATTGTTTAACTCTTGTCCTTCATGTGCTTTAATTCTCTAGCTAATTATTAAAGCAATATTTGTAGTTTTCTAATCAACATGCGAGAGCTGAGATAGATAACAAGACCTGGGAAGATAAACCTGATTAACAGCTAGAAGCCTGATCCGGCCTATAGGTTAATCAGTCTCAAATAGAAGCTGTTCTTTGTGCGATTGGTTGTGTCCGGATTAGAGCATTAGTCTGCTGCTAGTTCTAGCAACTGGTTAGGGTTCGTTAGATTTAGTCGTCAACGAATTATTTATAGTTTCTGAGTTTATTACTTAAGTGATAAAGTTTATATTAATACAATTGATAAAATAGGTGAGCAGAACAACCCGGGATGTTTTCTTAAAACACAAAAAGATTTATAATTTCTATTTTTATTATCTTGTTTTATTTTAATTGTTTTTATTATTATTTTGTCTAAGTTAAGTTTTCGATTATTTCTTTTCCTTAAAAAAATGATAAAATCTATTTATTAGAAGTCTCAGTAAATTTAATCCACTTTCAGTTATCCACAGCGAGGTCCCCAAGAGTACGACAACCCCACGAATCCACTATCCCGCAAAACGATTAGGTACAATGCCTAAGTGGTAGAAGTAGTCACATATTTCTCCATCAAGTTTTTGGCGCCGTTGCTGGGGACCTCCAGCACGGTTAATTGATAGTTTTTAAATATTATTGAGATTTCTATTTTTATTTTTGCTTTATTTTTACTTTACTCAAAATATATATATATATATATATATTTCTTGTATCTCTGTTTTATTTTTGTGTTTCTTTTCTATTTTTATTTTCTATTCTACTTGGTATTTTTGTTTTTGTTTTTGTAGGATAGTTACTGATAATGGAGAGCGGATACGATGAGGTGAGAAGATTGTTGATCAATTTGGGATGGACACAAATGCAAGAGGAATATCCTCATATCTAAGATTGGTCAAGGATTATCAACCACCTCAACAATCAAATCGAGAGCCGTATTGGTGGGAAGTCGACCAAGCTAATGCACAGTACAACGAAACTCAGTTGGGGTATTACTACTTCAATCAGAACGAACAACAATCTACACGGAGGCTAGACGAATTTCTTCTGAGTCAGGCCGAGCCACTAGAAGAGATTCCAGTGGTGACTCCAAGGAGTGAAGACCAATTCGAGCCAGATATTATTGAAGCTACAAGTTTTGATGAGGAGATAAAGAAACTTCTCAGTACATTTTTCTCCGACGCCGAGTTGGAACAAATGTCTGAGAATTACAATCTTCCTCCATCTCCATCCCCAACACAAGAGGAGCAATTAAAATTCAAAGATATTGTGTCTAAGCCGGTCAACCAGCTGGAAGAGCGCTATCCTGCTGAGCCTCACCAACCGGAAGAGGAAATTTACATCCTCGAATCTGAGGAAGGAACACCACTACCACCGGTCTCTTATCAACTTCCATCCTGCCTCCATAAGCCTCAACAACAAGAGGAGGATGTTTACATCCTCCAATTTGAGGAAGAAAAGTCATCACCACCTGGTCTCCTGTTACAACTACGTTACCGGCAGTACCTCCTCAAACACCAGGTTTTGTGGAGTATTCATTTTCCTATTTTATTTACCGAAGTAACGTTTTGTTTTGATCCAGGTGGTTTGCTTTTTATTACTAACTTCGTTTTCCTGGCGAAGGTGTTGTCTACTTTTAATTTTGATCCAGGATAACGAAGCAGGAGTCTAGCCAAAGACTAAAACTACGGGCAGCTTACTAGGAGGCAACCCAGTGGTTAAACTTTATTATCCTATTATTATTATTATTTTAATTTTGTACCCCACATTATTTCTATATTATGTTTTTCAAAAAAAAATTATTAAACAAAAATTTTCAATTAATAGGGGAGCATATGGTTTTATTTTATTTATGATTTTCTTTTAATTTTAATTTTTAACAAAAAGAAGTGGAAAGGGTGTCTATGCTTTCATGCAACGCTTTTTAGCGTTTATTTTTGGGTAGTGTGTGCAGGTGAAATTCTTATCATGGTATCTGAAGAACTTCAAGGCTGGACCTTGCTTGAAACGCAGTGTGAGGAACGCTACTACCCCCATTGTTCGCACTTAAGTGTGAGGAAGGACACCTTCCTCAATCTACGATATCAGGGAGTCTCAGTTTCTTTATTTTAAATGTTTGTGTCCAGTCTATCACACTTAATGATTATTATTATATCAGTCCATGATTGTCCTGAATGAAATTCTTCATGAGTCTGGCATATTTTGAAAGGTTTTCTTGATTATTTTATGAACAATGAGGACATTGCTCCTCTTAAGAGTGAGGAAGTTTAGACCTTTCCCTGAAAATATGCCAGTTGCACTTAATGCCACACATGTTTTCTTTGTCTTCTTGCATTGAGGGAATCACTGCTCTGAGTGCTTATAAATGTTAAATTCTTGGGTGAAATTTTTTGCATAAATTTTGAAGTGAAGCCAGGTGACCACCTCAAGAATCTTTCTGTTTTAGGTTGTTTGTATATATAGTTTTATTCAAATGAATCTGTTTTCCCAAAAATTTGGTGGATTAAGTTGATTGGGGAAACTGAATTAGTTTATCTCGGGATTTTGGAAATGATATGAAAGTTTGGAATGAAAGGATAAGGCAAGGTACTCCGCTGATCAAAAATTTTCCTAAAAAAAGCATGCCTCGTCTATCCGGTTATTAAGTCCTAGGGGTGCCTTAACACCTATCTACCTAAGGTCTCGTGATCTGGGATAGTTGGCCCAACACCGTTACAAGGATAGAGAGAAAAGTCTGGGTTATGAAAAGAATCTGCAATTCGCAGTTATTCAATTGTGTTGTATATATTTCTTGAAGAAGAATGTTTTTGCATACGAAAAGAGTTAATTCCAGTTTAATTTTTGTTTTTGATCATGAGTATGTGGTGTTGAAAGGTATCGCGGAATAAGGCGTTACTTCACACCCCTTGTAATCCAAAGGTTAAAGGAAAGAAATGGTGGAAGATCCAAAGTTAATCTACATTCAGATTTTGTAGTCTAACTTATCCATGCTTTAAAAAAATATTATTCTTTTTCATTGTTTGCGAAAACCTACAACCAGGAGCAGAACTATTCTTTTGATTGTCACTTTGCTTGCTCTGTTTTGCATCTGTCTAATCCTGAGGTTTGATACTACGGCCTTAGAGATATATTTATTCTCTATTTGCTTGAGGACAAGAAAAGTTAAGTGTGAGGAAGTTTGATAAGTGAGAAATACATCTACTTTTAGGGCTTTAATTCTTCCTATTTTCATAGCAATTTGTGTCGTATTTCTCACTTATCATATGTTTTTCCTTAGATTTATGTTTTGATATGAACTGATACATTTTATGTGTCAAATGCAGTAAAAAGTCTTGGAATCACATAGTTTATCTCATGAGCTTTCCAACGTAACAAACGGCGAGTAAAACGGACTTATAACGAAGAATCTGGAGCCGATTGAAGATTGGAGTACACTCGTATATATATACATATATAACACCCCCATACACTTGTCCGCTGTGAGACATCCGCAAACAAGACGGACCGTGAGACAACCGCCCACAACAAGGCGGACAAGAGAGGGCAGAGGCGACCGCCTCATTAGGCGCGGACAAGAGAGGGCAGAGGCGACCGCCTCATTAGGCGCGGACAAGAGGAGCTGCAACCGCCTCAATTTGGGCGGACACGGGCGCAGACACAGGGCATCCGCGTGAATTCGGGCGGACAGGACGCATGGAGCGCACACGAACAGTTTCTTCTTCGTTTCCGGCGCCGCAGTCGAACTGCTCCTTCATTAATTGCAGACGGCGCCTACCTTAAATCACTCACGCGTGACGCCGGTCTGCAATCAATTAATACTCTCTGACTGCAAATCTTCGCGGATCTGCTCACCAATTCCACCGCCATATCGACTCACCAACTGCACCGTCCCTGACTACTTGTTTGCTTCTCATTTCTTCTGCCTATAAAAATCGACGCCCATCTTCATTCAAAATCATCCCTTCTTCAAATCCAAAACTCACCACGCTGTTCACGAACACTTCATCAGCTCTCCGGAGCACTCACCACGTGCGCTCACCACATACGCTATCCGCTACCATACGACCACATCCATTTCTCTTCTCCCCGTTTTCTCCATTTTTATTTGTTTTTCCACCACACCACATCACTGCCATTAATTAGTATTATTATAGACGACGTGAATACAGAGGCGGAGCTAGGATTCAGAGTCAACTTGCTAGCTGGAGTTTTCTCTACCCTTTCTCTTATTTTGTTAAAACGTTGTTTATATATAGTTATGTTTAATTAATAAACTTAAGCCCTCCCAGGTTTGGGATGCGAGCGTATTTTATATAATTATGTTATGTTAAGCTTTCCACTATGATTTTATCTAAAGTAATAGTTTAACTCTTGTCCTTCATGTGCTTTAATTCTCTAGCTAATTATTAAAGCAATATTTGTAGTTTTCTAATCAACATGCGAGAGCTGAGATAGATAACAAGACCTGGGAAGATAAACCTGATTAACAGCTAGAAGCCTGATCCGGCCTATAGGTTAATCAGTCTCAAATAGAAGCTGTTCTTTGTGCGATTGGTTGTGTCCGGATTAGAGCATTAGTCTGCTGCTAGTTCTAGCAACTGGTTAGGGTTCGTTAGATTTAGTCATCAACGAATTATTTATAGTTTCTGAGTTTATTACTTAAGTGGTAAAGTTTATATTAATATAATTGATAAAATAGGTGAGCAGAACAACCCGGGATGTTTTCTTAAAACAAAAAAGATTTATAATTTCTATTTTTATTATCTTGTTTTATTTTAATTGTTTTTATTATTATTTTGTCTAAGTTAAGTTTTTGATTATTTCTTTTCCTTAAAAAAAATGATAAAATATATTTATTAGAAGTCTTAGTAAATTTAATCCACTTTCAGTTATACACAGCGAGGTCCCCAAGAGTACGACAACCCCACGAATCCACTATCCCGCAAAACGATTAGGTACACTGCCTAAGTGGTAGAAGTAGTCACATATTTCTCCATCAGGCATACAACACACAAATCAACGTAACTCGGTTAGCATACGGGGCATGAGGAAATCATACCTTTCACCGGAGTTAGCTCTACCGTGTGTTCCCTCGTTCCTTGGTTCACACTTGTTCCACTAATAATGTTCCAACATTATTATTAATACTATACTCTTACGATACATAAATAATTACTATTCCTGTACTTACCCCGTTATCCCGGTATACTTAATGTTCTCATACTCCCAACCTACTTACTTACTTTTCACATTTGTTTTCCTACTCCCATACTACTTCCTTACCATTGTTGTCACATTAGTGGTATATTACTAAGGTCCTTTATTTATGTACTTACCTACATACATACATACACATGATTACTATGGTACCACTGTTTTTTTTAATAAGTTAGGGCCGTCCAACCCACCGTCCGACCCAAGCCCTGGGTCGGACCATTATAGTAAGTTTTCTCGTCTTCTGAAAGTGTCCCATCCGACCCAGAACTGTTCCGTCCAACCCATACACCTCTGGGTCGGACCGTTCCAGTAGCTTTTGGTTCCGGGGTCTGGGTCTGTCCGACCCACCGTCTGACCCAACCTCTGGGTCGGACCGGTCCAGAACATGCCTACAGATTTTGTTTTTCAGTTCTTTCTTTACCCATTTCTTCCCCAATCTTCCTACATGTAATCCCATATTTTAGCACTAGTTAAGCCCTCTAAATCACCTTAATTCATCCACGAAATCCATTACTAAATCCATCAAACAACTTACACAATTTCCATACTTTTCTTTAACACATGTAACAGTTTTTGTTACACTTATGCTATAGATTTTACCATTTAATTCTCCCATCCAATACTTCCTCAATCATTGCCATTCCAAGCATTCTAAATACTTCTCCTTACCATGCCAATTCATTTCCAAGCCATTACACTTCCTACACCCCAAATCATTGGTCCAATCCTTGCTCAATTCTTGCTTAAGTTCTACATTTTCAGTCTTGCATTATTACACTTTGCACTTTTGTGCATTCCTGACTTCCTCTTGGTGGGTTACTTCCTTCTACCAACTTCCCCACATTACTTATTGACCATTACAATTCCATTCTAGACAGAGGCACTATCTACTCCCAAGTCCACTCTCCATTCACATGCTAAACACTCTAGTTCACCACTAGCAAGATTTATGACTTTTCCTACAACATTTGCTACAGTTTTTGCATACTCCCATCCAACTCTTGTTCTCTAATTCTTGGTGGGTTTAATCCACTCATTTACTCTTCTACTTTATCCCAAGCACACTTAGGTTCACCAACCTCTCAACATCACCTTAACACTCGGTTTTCTACCGAAATTGCCATAGCTCCGTTGCTTTTCTAGCATTGTCCAAAACTCATCTCATCACCAAATTTCATTCACATCAATCCTAATCTAGCCACACCCACAAGGGGTCCTACCAGCACATATAGAAATCACAATTTACCAAAACTCCCACAACAACAATATAATATACATACTCTAATTACTTGGCTCTGAGGCCTTTATTACACTCCCACTTTACAAATCCTTCTTAATTCATCCAAATACATTTCTATTACAGTTTTGAGTTCATTTATTCTTTACCCATTCCCAAAATTCAAATACATTAGATTAGTAGTTAAGGTAGATTTCCTTACCTTGAGTATTCAACTCCTCTTTTAAATTCTCCTCCTCTCTTCTCCTCTGATGCAAAATCGGTCAAGGCAATGTGGTTGCCCAACTCCAACCAAAAATTCAAGTAAAGGAATGAGCTTAAGTAAAACACTTAATCTCATTAACTAAGGATGCTTAAGGCACTAATTAAGAGATTACCTTGTGAAACCCTATAGTTGGTTTCTTGCCATAAATCAAAAGAGGACTCTAATCCACCATTGGAGGCTTGGAAAGATGCTCAAAACAAGAAAAGAACAAGGGATTAAAAGATGCCAAATCGGCCAAGGCATGGAAATTGAGAAAATGAGTTTTTCACTTGAATCTTTTTACCTTAAGCGGAAGAGGAGACTCCAAGCTTCAAGAATATGTAATTCACTCTTCAAATGCCCAAAACCCATGGAGATGAAACTCATCCTTTTTGAATTTTGAAAAGAGGGAATGATAGAGGAGGATGAGGGGAGTTCAAATATGTAATTATTTTTGTGATTGGAGCATGAATGGTGCTTGTACAAGGAGAGGAAGTGGGGCTGCCATGGAGGAGCTTCAATCGCCATACTTGGCTGGAGGAAGAAGGAGAGTTCAGATGGGGGGGAAAGAAAAACGTGAGTGAGAGAATAGGAATGGGAGAGAGAGAGTGTTAAAGTGATTTGTATTTTCTTTCTACTTTTTGCTTTTCTCTTTTTTTCTTTCTTTCTTGTTTACTAATAGAAGAGAGGGAAGGCTGCTTACTAGCTACAAAACCGGCCCCACTAATGTAATGCCAGCTGGAGCGTTTTTCATTTTTTTACAGAAACGCTCGTTAATTTACCCGGTTTTAGCACTATTCACTAACCGGGCCCGTTTCCGGAATTTTTTGTTTCTTTAATTTTTATTGGTTATTAAGCTTCCGTTAATGCTTAATAATTATTATTTAATGATTTATAATTTTTACGGGTCCGTTTGACCACTTAAAGTCACGTTTTCGGGGTTTTCTCGAAAAACGTGCGCTAAAGATCTTTTAGCGTTTTAATACATTTCTTGGATCCGTTTTCTTCGGGAATTATTCCCGTATACTAATTAGGCATGAATAAGCCTTAGGAATCCTTACGATACTATAACCGAGGTCTCGTACCTCCTATGGTTATTTAACGCTTATTTTAGCGTTTTCCGCTTTCTAAGCGTTCTTCTCATTTCTTTTGGATTTATTTTCCTTACCAAAATTACTTAGGCACTATTAGGCCCTTAAATACTATATTAGAATAATATAATCACCATATTTAAGTTCAGGGTATTTCAATCTACCCCCCTTAAAGAACTTTGCCCTCAAAGTTGGGGAATCTAATACTGTTACTCGTACATATACTCTATGCTAAGGTTATGACCTCTACATATAACTTGTCAAACTCCAAATGTCTGACATGATGCATACTACGCATCCAAACAGCATGTCACTGCATGCATAGCAATAAAAAATATCAGTTTTACTTCTCTCCAAGGGGGTCCATCCATAGAAAATTAGGTACAATCCTCCCCCAATGGCGAGTGATCCCTCAGGTACCGGTCACGTTTGAACACTTACGCTTTCTGGTTCACGTCCGTCATGACTTGAGCACTTACGCTTTCTGGCTCTACGGTCCTTTGGTTCTGATCAAATTCATTTGCACATATAGAGATCCTCAGGCACTTACTCATACTTACTACTCATACTTACTCGGGACTACACTGCCCCAGTGCCCTTGGAAAAATACAAAAACACACACTGTTACCGTACACCCGGTGTAGTGGTTTCAAACTACTCTACACTTCCACAGACTCAAAACTAGCTTCACCTCCTATGGTTTCGACCGGATACCCGTGCCTAGGCATGGAAGATCCACTAGCGTCCGTGGGAGCGGTTTTAAAACCGATCCTCATTCTCAAGTTTGAAGAAAACGTTGTACGAAATTAGTTTTGGGAATTCATTTTGAAAACTTTGCATACATCTCCCAAGTTCAATTTATGATGATTATTCCTATTACTAGTGTTATTATTGTGGCCACTTAAGGGAGCTTCCAAAGTCCTTCAACCCCAATGTGATCAGCATTGGTGTTGAATTATCCTTCCACCCCAATTTGTGTTCGGCTTCCCTTGATCGCTAGCAAATCAAGTTCCACTTCTTACCTCAATACAAACAGACAGATTGTCAAACATCATTTCATTTTCTATCTTTTTAATCTTGCTACTCATAATCATAAACATACATTTCCTAATTTATATGATTCACTTACGTACTTACTAATCATCTCATCAATTATTACTACATCCTCTCCAACTACTATACTTAAGAATTCATGGGTATAATATCCCATTAATTTGCTATACTCTAATTTATACTCATAAATGCATCGGTTGTACACCGATTCATACTCATTACATACATCGGTTCTGTACCGATTTATACTCCTCAAGTCTCCCATACATACTCATTCTTCATACTATTACCAATCGGGGTTCTCATTCCCCTGGAGTTTCTCTACTCCTTTTTCCTATACTTGCTTCTCAAATAACCATAATTACACGATGAGTGAATACAACTGTTTATGTAACATAATTATCAATCATCCAAAACAAATACTTTTGCGCTATGCGCATTGTAGTTTACGCACCTATCACGTAAAACATACATTTCGCGGTTTTCGCTCTACCCCCCTTAAAAGGGATTACGCCCATGTAATCTACCATGTGTCAACATTGAACATTGGTCGAAGGCATTCAGCCGTCATGGAGTGGTTCGGTTTCCATGCGGTCTATTATACAATGTTCCTTGATCAACGGGTCTTAACCGTACTATCGGTTAGTCCCTGCATCAAGAATTTTCATCGGAGTTTATTTAACTCTTAACCGGGTTCGGTTCTAGCCTAAATGGCTTTGAGGCATTGGTGGTTAGCCTTTTATTCACTAGGTGTATTTCACTTAGAATTCTGGGTCCACTAGCTTCTGCTGCGCGACCCTGATAACTTGGGTTATTCGCCCTTCTTGTTATCTTGAACGTGTTACGCATCACCTTTTATCCCTCTTATTGTGAGAATAAGGTTTATTGACCAAATGCGGTGTTCTCTTACCGTGCTCGAACTCGATGAGTTGTAGATTCATAACCAGCTCTCTGGCCATGTATATACATACTGTTGTGTTTGTAGTGATCATTCACTTGGTTTCTCCGACTTATTGTCGGTTGAGGTTAAGTCACTACTTAGTTGTAGTGCTTCCTCCGTTGTTAGTAGCTTCTGAGCTACACCAGTTTCTCTGGTTCATTACAAGTGTTCTTTACTTGTATGACCTTGCATTTTCCATGCGTCGGTCCTTGTGACTTTCTTAAGTCTCCTTTCGCTTTTATTCCAATGGAATTCACATCTTGTGATTGTTGGTGTGTTGCACACTCTTCGTGCTCTTTGGCCTTAGGCCGCACGGTTTGTTTCCAAGCTTTTGCTCAACTGGCTTACGCCGTGTTTACTAGTGAAAGGAAGAATTTACTACTACTTACGTTCTCCATATCCTTGGCTATCCCACTAGATCATTGACTACATAAGTGCAATACCAAAACACTCAGTCCTACAGAGTGCAGAGGCGTAAACGCTTGGCAGTAACTCTCTTATGAGATCGCAATAGGAATTATTGTTACTCATTCAGGTGGTGTTTCATCATTTCGTGCGGACTCCTGGCTTGTTGCCCAGTCTGTCCACTATCTCGAATTAACAATTCCATAGCATTAGTGATTACTCATATACATTGGTCGCCTGTTGTGCACCATGTTCTTACAGATTCCATAGTATTGGTTTACATGGCACCCACTGTTGCTAGCTTCAGCTCATGCATTTATACAATGGTTTCCCATGTATTTGGCAATACCGAATATGGTATTCCTTTCTTTTTCTGAGCTCCCTGAGCATCATTAGTTTTATAACCGGTTATTCCTCGGTTGTCAACAATTGCTGTTGAAGCTTATTTCACATTGCTTGACAATAGTTGTATACTCAAGCTTGACTAGATTAGTAGTTCTGAAAGGGATATATTTCCCGACAGTTACTGATGGTATCCCCTTCTTGGGATCCGTGTGCTCACCGCTCTTGCGGTCTCACACTATGAGGGGCATCCTCATTCATCTGTTGTTATTCTTTTATCGGTGTCATCCTTGACCACTTTCCATATAGTTCACCTTGGTTTTGCAACCGTTGGGTTGTGTGGTAACAGTTTCATGGCCTACTAGCCATGTTGCCTAGAGCTCTGCTCATCATAGGTTGTTTCCAAGTGGTTATTTCCCCATAACCCATCGCTGGATTTGGAGGTGATACTGGGCTCCCTGATAAGATCGTCACGTCACGCTTCCGTTCGTTGGAGACCCTTTTTGTATCCTGGTATTGATCGATACCATTTATTGATTAGGGGTATCCCCTGTCAAGTGGGATCCCTTCGGTGTTCTAACCGTATGTTCGTTCCAATTGTGGTGTTCTTACAACTATATTTCGTTTGACTGTGTTGACTTGATACCCTTTATGGATTGCTCCTGGGTAGTACTGATTATACGGCAGCATCTGGCTGACATTTATGAGTATGTTCGGTTGATTGTCCTACCTTGCGGTTCTGGATCTGAGTTATCCGTTGAGGGTTGTAACGTCTCCCGTTCTTAGGGTAGACCCTTGGTGTTTTCCCTTATGTTATAACGGATTTCATATCCTTCCGGTGATGAATGGTGTTTCTGGTACCTTATAACATCGCCCTGTGTATTTGTGGTAGTTGTTCTGGGAATCTCATCCCGTTCATTGAACACTGATGTGTTAATGTTAGGCATTTGCCTTACTATGCTTAAACTGGGTATTCCTTCCAGTTATCATGCTTTACTTAGATATCTTCGAGATATATCCAATGTCTTATCCCGTTGTTAGTGCTTCTTGCACTTTCAACTCTTAATGGTTCTCCTGGAGTGAGTTCTTGACTCCTTAGCTCGTAGCTTATCTGAGTTTCTTCTGCTCATTTTGGGTATCCAACTGTTCCGTTTTAAATTTACTTATGGTCCGTAGAACGGAGTTGACTACTTCCCGTGTTTCGTACACTACATGTATACATACGTGGGGTACCGTCTAGGCACGTTACCACTTACCTAACTACATGTCAGGCCCGCAAGCTCCTTTGGAGTGCGGTCGTCCCACATCCCGTATTTGGGTACACTCGTAGTGCTCGTCACACGCCTAGGTGAAGTATTCTATTGTCAACTCCTCTTGTATCACTCTGTGATACTCACCGTAATTCCATCTGTTTGGTTTTAAAAATCCAAGGTTTAAAAGAGAGTTTGTGATTTTGAAGAAAATTTTAGGCTTGAAATAACAGTTTGGAGTTAAAAGGAATTCTTCATGGCGTTGCCATGATTGAGGTCTTGACCAAGTTCAGCTTCTCGCTGACCGGTATACTCTTAATACAACGGTCGGGCCGTTAGGCCTTTCTGAGGTTTCATTATTTAGATACTTAGGATTGGTGATCCTATCTTTGCTCCATTCGTGGTACTATAGCAAGTATTTGCGGGTTGTTAAAAGTCTTCCAACCGTCTTGTAGTTACTGCACTTGCCCTGAGCAAGTGCGCGGGTAGGTTGTTTTTCGGTTAACGTATACCGATTGCGGTATCGTTCCCGTCCATAATTGGTGGTTTTGTCGGATCTTCCCTTGATCTTTTGATCTTGGTGATCCATCTCCTGAGTCGTTTCTCAGGTACTTGACAGGGTTGTCGTCCATCCCGGGTGCCTCACGCCTTCACTGTGGTTAATGAGACTTGACTTATCCTTAGGAACCACGTTGTAGTCCTATGGGTATATGCTTTATGATTACTTCCATTGTCACCTGAACTATGTCATTCGGTTGTTGCAGCCTCTTGGCGTACAGGTCTGGTGTTAAACCGACCTCGACTATTCCTTAGTCGGTTTGCATACCGTTGTTGGTATTATCGAACATTACATTCCGTAGACTCCCTTGTCTCGGCTTGTTACTCCATCTTCCTTGCTTCATTGCACGATCGTGCTTCTCTTCTTGCTGGCTACACATGGTTCTCGCGACTACGAAGCATGTCGCCCCATGGTGCCATAAATTCCAACATCTTTGTGTTTAGGATCTTCACTTCTCTGCCATTAAGTGCGGTCATCGTCATCCAACGGGAACCGTCTTTGGGACTTCCAGTTCTTGGACTCTACCGTATGACAGGTTCTCCTTCTATCCAGGTTTACTTTCAACTGCCAGATCGGGTGTTACCCGAGTGTGAGTGGTTTTTCCATCTCTCTGGCGTTCTTCTCCCAACTTAATACTGTGGGTTGCGGAGGGCGGGGTATGGTTGTTGTAGGTTTCCGGTTCACGCGGAAGTTCCTAACTAGCGTACCTCGCACGCTAACACTCAACCCTTAGCCCTAAGTCTCTACTTCCTAACTCGGTATTTACCTAAACTCGGTATTTCATCCATCAGAGCGATACTTCGCTCTGATACCACTTTTTGTAACACCCCTACCACTAATACCGTCATTACTGTACAAATACTTACCTTCGCATCGGATATTACTTACTCAACGGCGGGTGTACAATGCCGTTAGTCACCCACGTGACTAACAAGGCGGATTACAATACTACATACTATCGGTCTGATGAATTTGAACATACCGAGTGCTCTACACCATACATTACTTTCCCTTGCATACCAATCCATAATTCGATACAACTCCAATACAATACTATACCGAGCATACTACAATCCTTACATTACCGATACAGTTTAGACTTCCAAATTCATACTACGTTACAAATACAATTCCCTTTTCTCAACTACCCATGCTTATGTAGCAGTCCCCGTCCTACTCTCTCGAACTGTGAACAGCTTCGGTACCTGCACATTAAAAACGGTCCCCCTAGGGGGTCAGCTTACGCTGCATATGAAATCCGCATATACCGCGGTACGCCGACTACTTTGGGTCGGATTGACATGGAGTTCATTTTACATGCATACATACATACTCATACTACAACAATGCAATATAAATACACAAGTTCAATCTTTACTAAGGAAGACAATTCAATAGTCAACCAATCGTATTTGTTATACATTCATTACTCTTCGTACTGTGCTCGATATTCATTACTCTACTCGTACTTACTCCTTACTCTTGCATACTCATCACTCCAGGTTCAATACCTTACTCGTACACGATCCTTACTGTGTACTCGTTACTATACTAGTGCATACTCACTATTCAATTCTCCATACTTACTCTTACATACTCAATACTCGATACTTACTCATACGTACTCAATACTCGGTACTCATTACATACTCATACTTGCTTCTTACTCGATACTCATTACTTTACTCATACATACGCAATACTCATTACTCATTACTTTGGTCTCTGGGTGGAGTCATACACAAGACTCGCCACAGGACCTACAATACGAGGGCTATACGCTTAGCTCCTCAAATACTCAATGTCCGTTCTTACCGGACTACTCAAATTCCCAACACTCTTCTCTCAGAGCACAATACAATCTCATGGATTAGCCTAGAAGTATCTCTTGATAACCTCCACCAGCTTAGGGAATTACCACCGACTAGTATCCTCAGATTTAAGGGTTTCCCCAACATATCGAATACTCTCATGTTCGGGACATACTTACATCAGTCGGGTCCTCTCATAATGGGTCGACTAATTGCTAAAGGGGTTTGGAGATCCCTCATCATTCTTTACTACTCTCATAGTTCATGTTTTGCACCAAGATTAATTCCTCTAATAGAGGTTACTTATATACTTCCACTACTTTTTGTTTGTGGGTTATTCATTTCGTTTCTCCTACCGTTATCGGAAGGTTATTACTCCCGTACACTCTCTCACATTCTAGTGAGTTCATTGGTTTACGTTATCGTTTATTTGTCCGTTGGTTTAGTGCGTTGCTGCGGTTTCATTAGTTCACACATGACTCTCACTACGAGTCAATACACAATAAGACTCATCTATGAGTCGGTCTACGCACTAAGTAAAGCCACACAATCAATCAAGAAGGTTAGCTCAATCAACATACAGCAAGACATATAATGAAAGGCAATAAACCGTTTTCATGCTTTAGTCTTGATTAGCCGGCATACAACACACAAATCAACGTAACTCGGTTAGCATACGGGGCATGAGGAAATCATACCTTTCACCGGAGTTAGCTCTACCGTGTGTTCTCTCGTTCCTTGGTTCACACTTGTTCCACTGATAATGTTCCAACATTATTATTAATACTATACTCTTACGATACACAAATAATTACTATTCCCGTACTTACCCCGTTATCCCGGTATACTTAATGTTCTCATGCTCCCAACCTACTTACTTACTTTTCATACTTGTTTTCCAACTCCCATACTTACTTCCTTACCATTGTTGTCACATTAGTGGTATATTACTAAGGTCCTTTATTTATGTACTTACCTACATACATACATACACATGATTACTATGGTACCACTGTTCTTTTTTTTTTTTATAAGTTAGGGCCGTCCGACCCACCGTCCGACCCAAGCCCTGGGTCGGACCATTCCAGTAAGTTTTCCCATCTTATGAAAGTGTCCCGTCCGACCCAGAACTGTTCCGTCCGACCCATAAACCTCTGGGTCGGACCGTTCCAGTAGCTTTTGGTTCCGGGGTCTGGGTCTGTCCGACCCACCGTCCGACCCAACCTCTAGGTCGGACCGGTCCAGAACATGCCGACAGATTTTGTTTTTCAGTTCTTTCTTTACCCATTTCTTCCCCAATCTTCCTACATGTAATCCCATATGTTTTAGCACTAGTTAAGCCCTCTAAATCACCTTAATTCATCCACCAAATCCATTACTAAATCCATCAAACAACTTACACAATTTCCTTACTTTTCTTCAACACATGTAACAGTTTTTGTTACACTTATGCTACAGATTTTACCATTCAATTCTCCCATCCAATACTTCCTCAATCATTGCCATTCCAAGCATTCTAAATACTTCTCCTTACCATGCCAATTCATTTCCAAGCCATTACACTTCCTACACCCCAAATCATTGGTCCTATCCTTGCTCAATTCTTGCTGAAGTTCTACATTTTCATTCTTGCATTATTACACTTTGCACTTTTGTGCATTCCTAACTTCCTCTTGGTGGGTTACTACCTTCTACCAACTTCTCCACATTACTTATTGACCATTACAATTCCATTCTAGACAGAGGCACTATCTACTCCCAAGTCCATTCTCCATTCACATGCTAAACACTCTAGTTCACCACTAGCAAGATTTATGACTTTTCCTACAACATTTGCTACAGTTTTTGCATACTCCCATCCAACTCTTGTTCTCTAATTCTTGGTGGGTTTAATCCACTCATTTACTCTTCTACTTTATCCCAAGCACACTTAGGTTCACCAACCTCTCAACATCACCTTAACACTCGGTTTTCTACCGAAATTTCGTCATAGCTCCGTTGCTTTTCTAGCATTGTCCAAAACTCATCTCATCACCAAATTTCATTCACATCAATCCTAATCTAGCCACACCCACAAGGGGTCCTACCAGCACATATAGAAATCACAATTTACCAAAACTCCCACAACAACAATACTAATATACATTCTCTAATTACTTGGCTCTAAGGCCTTTATTACACTCCCACTTTACAAATCCTTCTTAATTCATCCAAATACATTTCTATTACAGTTTGAGTTCATTTATCCTTCCCATTCCCAAAATTCAAATACTATTAGATTAGTAGTTAAGGTAGATTTCCTTACCTTGAGTATTCAACTCCTCTTTTAAATTCTCCTCCTCTCTTCTCCTCTTGATGCAAAATCGGTCAAGGCAATGTGGTTGCCCAACTCCAACCAAAAATTCAAGTAAAGGAATGAGCTTAAGTAAAACACTTAATCTCATTAACTAAGGATGCTTAAGGCACTAATTAAGAGATTACATTGTGAAACCCTAGAGTTGGTTTCTTGCCATAAATCAAAAGAGGACTCTAATCCACCATTGGAGGCTTGGAAAGATGCTTAAAACAAGAAAAGAACAAGGCATTAAAGGATGCCAAATCGGCCAAGGCATGGAAATGGAGAAAATGAGTTTTTCTCTTGAATCTTTTTACCTTAAGCGGAAGAGGAGACTCCAAGCTTCAAGAATATGTAATTCACTCTTCAAATGCCCAAAACCCATGGAGATGAAACTCATCCTTTTCGAATTTTGAAAAGAGGGAATGATAGAGGAGGATGAGGGGAGTTCAAATATGTAATTATTTTTGTGATTGGAGCATGAATGGATCTTGTACAAGGAGAGGAAGTGGGGCTGCCATGGAGGAGCATCAATATCGCCATAGTTGGCTGGAGGAAGAAAGAGAGTTCAGATGGGGGGGTAGTGAGTGAGAATAGGAATGGGAGAGAGAGTGTTAAAGTGATTTGTACTTTTCTTTCTACTTTTTGCTTTTCTCTTTCTTTTCTTTTCTTTCTTGTTTACTAATAGAAGAGAGGGAAGGCTGCTTACTAGCTACAAAACCGGCCCCACTAATGTAATGCCAGCTGGAGCGTTTTTCATTTTTTTATAGAAACTCTCATTAATTTACCCGGTTTTAGCACTATTCACTAACCGGGCCCGTTTCCGGAATTTTCTTGTTTCTTTAATTTTTATTGGTTATTAAGCTTCCGTTAATGCTTAATAATTATTATTTAATGATTTATAATTTTTACGGGTCCGTTTGACCACTTAAAGTCACGTTTTCGGGGTTTTCTCGAAAAACATGCGCTAAAGATCTTTTAGCGTTTTAATACATTTCTTGGATCCGTTTTCTTCGGGAATTATTCCCGTATACTAATTAGGCATGAATAAGCCTTAGGAATCCTTACGATACTATAACCGAGGTCTCGTACCTCCTATGGTTATTTAACGCTTATTTTAGCGTTTTCCGCTTTCTAAGCGTTCTTCTCATTTCTTTTGGATTTATTTTCCTTACCAAAATTACTTAGGCGCTATTAGGCCCTTAAATACTATATTAGAATAATATTATCACCATATTTAAGTTCGGGGTATTTCATTTTGCAGGTACAAGCGAAGAAGGTGCGCACGCAGGAATGGCTCCAAGAACAAGAAAAACATCCCAACCTGATGGCGAGGTCAACAACGTAGGAATGACCGAAAATAACAGAGCGGAGGCTGAAGGTGCGATCTCCAAACAAGCGCTAGAGGAGATGCTAAAAAGTCTAGTCAGAACCATCGATGAAAGGATAGTGGAGGGAAATGAGATCTTGCAGCAGGAACTGATGCAGCGAGATGAGGAGTACCAAAAGAAATGGGAAGACATGACTGAAGCGCTCGAATCACTCAAAAACAGCAGCTCTGAAGCAAGCAATAGCCGAAGAAAGGAGCAGCCAGGGAAAACTCTGATCAACGAGGAGACTGAGGAGGACGATTCAATTGATATGACTCTTTATCCCTTCTCCGAGAAAATCAGGAAAGCAAAACTTCCTCCCCACTTTGTTGCACCAGCAGTGGAGAAATACGATGGAACGGGGGACCTGCTCTTCACATCAAAAGATTTATGTTCGCAATGAACACACAAGGGATAAGTTCTCTTGCTCTTTGTAATTTGTTTCCAGGAACATTGTCCAAAAGAGCACTCAGTTGGATCTCAACAAGACCCTCGCAGTCGATCTCAAACTTCAAGCAATTGACCGAGGAGTTCCAGCAGTATTTCGCCGCAAGCAAAAAGATCAAAAAGAAACGATAGAGCTAATGGATCTCAAGCAGCGAAAAGGAGAGACGGTGAAAGAATTCAGCGAAAGATTTCATAAACAGGTAGCGGAAATTGATGACATTGATGAAAAAATTCTGATCAAGGCTTTTGGAAACGGGTTAGCGCAACCGAGGCTAGCTGGGAAGATCGCGACAAAGGCTCCAAAAACCCATGGGGAACTGGCTGAGATGATTCACGATTTTCTAAAGTCAGAGGTGGCGGAGAATAAGGCCAGAGACTTGGCAAATAGCTTCAAGGCGATTGGCGATAAAAGGGAGGACAGAGTGGGAATGGCTCATCCGGCAACGCGTCAGGAAGTTCATCCGGGGAGGTTCAAGATACAAACCTTACTACAAAGCCCCATCCCAAGGACCGCAGTATCAGAACGCCAGGGTTGCTGTCCAAATCGATCCAGGAAGGTATGCGGCGGCAGTCAAAGAAGGATATGTGCCCCCACCAAAGAAGCCTTATCCAGGAGAGATTCAAGTAGCCTTCTGCGAATATCATGGCTGCAAGAGTCACAGAACCGCAAATTGTGCCACTCTGGCCAAGGAGTTGCGAATCATCGAAGAAGAAAAGAAGAGCAAAGGAAAACAAATGGCGGGCCAGCAGAAGCAGTATGGAAGGCAAAACCAGTTCCCCTCTCGAAATCACCAAGAGGAAGAGGTCCATCCAGAGCTGAACCACGGCAAGTCGGTCGGTATGATCTCAGGTCTGTAAGAAGGTGAAGAAGTTTTTTGTTTCTTTAAAACATTAGATAGGTCCGGTCATACCGGTAGTCAGGCGAAAATGGTGTAATTGGTTTCTTTTTCTCAGGAAAGTCATACATTGTAAAAACAAACCTTCCGGTGAATTACTTCCGGAAAAAAGAGAAATCTAATAAACTTTTTCTTTAAGCAAATTCTCAGGTCTCTTTTCAGAAGTAGGACCGCTGACCCCAAACGAAAGGAAAAGACATATTCATGCAGTACATCAGGAGCTCCCGGAAAGAAAAATCGCCAAGCGAGAAAGTCTTCCACAGATTTTCTTTACAGATGAGGACAGAGAAGGGGTTTTATATCCCCACAACGATCCACTTGTCATTCGGGCGCAAGTAAATGACAGGATGATGGAAGGAATCTTGATAGATAGCGGAGCTGGAGCGAATGTCATATCAGCCGAGGCGGTTAAAAAGCTGGAAATCCCGGAGAATAAAGTCAAGCCATACTCAGCGGTCCTCGGAGGCTTTGTTGGGGGCATTTCCACCAGATCCTCAGGAAGCATAGACTTCACCATAACATTAGGATTGGAGACGAGCGGAGAACTGAAAGACTTACAGCTTTCATCGTGTCGGGGCTTTCCAGATACAATATGTATCTCGGTCGACCAGGGATTAATGCCTTCAAAGCAATATGCAGTACTCACCACCTAAAAATGAAGTATTTAACCAAGACTGGAAAGGTGGTAACCATAAAAGGAAGTCAAAGGATGGCTCAAATTTGTGAAGTCCGTATCATGGAGGGAACACCGGAAGAAGGAATGGTTAAAACGGTGGGGTCGGACAAGGAATTCAAGGGAAAACTACCCCTCCCACAGGAGCCGAATCGAAGTACAGAAGGCTGTGGAACTTCTAAAGACTCACCAAGAGAGGTACACTTAAAAACTGACCCTTCTAAATTTTTTAAAATAGGGAATGCATTCGGCTATGGAGACCAAACTCACCTGATGAGATTCTTGGAAAAAAGAAGGACAACTTTCGCCTGGAGTACGGACGACATGCCCGGAATAGACCCAAGCGTTATCCGGCATGACCTACGAGTAGACCCGAAGCACCCAGCCATCCGGCAAAGAAGAAGAATAATAGGAGAAGAAAGGGACCTTGCGGCACGCGCTGAGGTGCAAAAACTGCTTAAAGCCGGATTCATCAGAGAAGTGTCTTATCCCAAGTGGCTGGCCAACGTTGTAATGGTTAAAAAGTCAAATGGCAAATGGAGAATGTGTGTAGATTTCACAGACCTAAATAAAGCATGTCCCAAAGACTTCTACCCATTGCCATCAATAGATAGATTAGTCGTCTCAACGGCTCAAAGTTCTGTCTTAAGTTTCTTGGACGCATTCTCGGGATACAATCAAATAAGGATGAATGAAGAAGATTCGGAAAAAACATCCTTTATTACCTCGGCCGGAACCTTTTGCTACAAGGTAATGCCTTTTGGATTAAAAAATGCGGGAGCAACCTTCCAAAGAATGATAGACAAAGTTTTCAAACAACAATTAGCCCGAAACGTGGAGGCATACGTTGATGATATTGTGGTGAGAAGCAATTCTTGGATACAGCACATGGAAGACCTGAAGGAAACTTTTGACACTCTGGACAGATTCCAAATCAAGCTAAATCCGGAAAAATGTGTATTTGGAGTTACAAAGGGGAAGTTCTTAGGCTTTATCGTCGGGCAAAGAGGGATTGAGGTGGATCCCGAAAAAACCCAGGCAATTCTCGATCTATCGCCACCAATGAACATTAAAGATGTGCAAGCATTAAATGGAAGACTCACGGCCTTAGGGAGATTTTGTTTAAAACTCCAAGAGAAGTCAATCCCATTCTTCAACATTCTAAGAAAAAACAAGAGATTCCAATGGAGTCAAGAATGTGTAGAAGCCTTTGAAAGGATCAAGGAGATGCTCAGAGAATTGCCAAAATTGGGTGTTCCGGCGCCCGGACAAGACTTATACCTCTATCTGTCTGCCACAGATTGGGCAGTGGCGGTTGTGCTAATAATGGAGGAAGAAAAGAGAGAGATACCAGTATATTACACCGGCAAAATCTTAACCCCAGCGGAAAGTCGGTACACCAACATCGAAAAAATATTGTTTGCATTAGTCGTTGCGTCCCGAAAGCTTCGACCTTATTTTCAGTCACACCGGATATTTGTTAGAACAAACTGGCCTCTAAAGCAGATAGCAAACAACCCGAACGCATCTGGACGAATGGTTAGTTGGACTGTCGAACTCACCCAGTACGAAATTCATTTTCTCCCTCGAACAGCTATAAAAGCACAGGCTTTGGCAGACTTCATAACCGAGACGACCTTTGCCCAACGGCAAAGAGAGCCCGTAAACCCACATGTCATCTTAGTTGATGGAGCTCGATGTAAGACTGGAGCGGGAGCCGGAATAGTGGTCCAAACACCAGATGGAAGAACTCTTAACTTTGCATTCCGGTTGGAATTTGAGGTAACAAATAATGAAGCAGAGTATGAGGCTCTCATACAGGGTTTGGAAATCGCCACTACCTTAGGGGCAACACGTTTTTTCTTCTTATAATGAGACAGTAGCTTCCATTCGTGTCCTTATAAACTTGTTACGTACCTCCAAAAGGGGGAAGATGGAGCTTACCTCTTTAAATTCCTTGTGCAGAGTTGGAAATATACTCAGATTCAATGTTGGTGGCACGACAAAACGACAATATTTACGAGGTTAAAGAGGAGAAACTCGGGAAGTACTTGGCCAAAGTCCAAGAGACAAAGGCGAACTTTCAGAAGTGTGAATTAAGGCATCTTCCCCGAGCGGAAAATATAGAGGCCGATGCGTTGGCCAAATTGGCCAGTATGGCCGAAAGAATGCCTAGTAAAGTCTGGATGGAGATAAAGGCAAAATCAAGTTTGGAAGAGGTTCGGGTATGCGCCATTGAATCACACATTAGCCAACTCTTGGATGACACCCATCATTGAATACATACAAGGCGGAAGATTGCCACAGACGAGAAAGAAGCAACAAAGATAAACGAAGAGCTGCATCTTTCTTCATAGAGCACGGGCAACTCTACAAGAGATCATTCGCAAGACCAGCGCTTAAGTGTGTCACCATAGAGGAGGGAGCAAGGCTCATGAAGGAACTGCACGAAGGAACCTGCGGAAACCACCAGGGGATAAGGGCAATAGTTCACAAAATCCTAAGGTTGGGATACTATTGGCCGGAAATGAAAGAGCATTCTAAAGGGTACATACAGAAATGCATAAAATGCCAGGAACACGGGCACAAGATACATAATCCCCCAGCCACACAAAAAGCTATATTATCCCCGGTCCCATTCGCCATGTGGGGGTTAGATATTGTTGGACCTTTCCCGGAAGCATCTCCCGGAAGGTACAGGTTCATCTATGTGGCCATTGATTACTTCACCAAATGGGTAGAAGCCATGCCAACAATATCAATTACCGCAAGAAAGTCGCAGGACTTTATTTGGAAATACGTGGTCTGCAGGTTTGGAATCCCAAAGATAATAGTGACAGATAATGGAGCCCAGTTCAATTGCGGTAGCTTTCGCACATTCTGTGAGGAGTGGAAGATCGATTTGAGGTTCGCATCGGTCGCTCATCCACAAGCAAACGGTCAGGTGGAAAACGCAAATGGACAAATCGTCAAAGCTATAAAAAAGAGGTTGGACAGCAAGAAAGGAGGGTGGGCGGAATTGTTGCCTCAGATCCTTTGGTCCTACAGAACGACCGAAAAAGGGCCAACTGGAGAAACACCATATAGGTTAACCTATGGTCTGGAAGCAATTGTTCCGGCTGAAATTATAGTCCCATCAGTTAGATGGGAATTCTATGACGAGGAACATAACGGTGAAGGGGTAAAAGACAGCCTGGATTTACTTGAAGAAACTAGGGTCATGGCTCAAGTCAGGATGGAAAGGGATAAGGCAAAAGTGGAGAGATACTTTAACCAAAGAACAAGGGAAAGAAGTTTCGTTCCGGGCGAACTGGTCCTTCGGGAGGTAAAGCAGCCAAAGAAGTTAGAGCCCCAATGGGAGGGACCATTTATAATACAACGGCGAACAGGGCAAGCCTCATATCGCCTGAAAAACAGTGAAGGATACGAATTGCCTCACTCTTGGCACGCTGAATGCCTTAAAAAGTTTTATGTATAAAAACATTTTTCACAAGAGCAATAAAATGAGGTATTCTGTTGAAACAAAGTTTTTTGATATACCATCCGGCCAGCGTGCCTACAGGCTATCATGCCTTGAAATGTACCATCCGGCCAGCGTGCCTACAGGCTATCATGCCTTGAAATGTACCATCCGGCCAGCGTGCCTACAGGCTATCATGCCTTGAAATGTACCATCCGGCCAGCGTGCCTACAGGCTATCATGCCTTGAAATGTACCATCCGGCCAGCGTGCCTACAGGCTATCATGCCTTGAAATGTACCATCCGGCCAGCGTGCCTACAGGCTATCATGCCTTGAAATGTACCATCCGGCCAGCGTGCCTACAGGCTATCATGCCTCGAAATGTACCATCTGGCCAGCGTGCCTACAGGCTATCAAGCCTTGAAATATACCATCCGGCCAGCGTGCCTATAGTGTCTAGAAATTTACTTAAGAATAAAATTGAGCGAGAATAAAGGACCTTTGGTGTAAATAAAAGGGGCTTATAAAGCATTTGGAAGTCCGGTCGCTCCGGATAAAGCCAAATGAGAGATATATAAAGCCAACTCATGGGGAGTAACTTGAAACAATTAAAATATACAAAAGTAGTGGTAGGGGCAAAACGCTAAAACATTACCAAAGTAGTAACCCAAAATACAACTATACAAGATCCGTACATTAAGAAATTACTCTTTCTAAGAAGCGTCTATTCTTTAGCAGGCTTCTTTGCAGCGGACCCTTCGACCGGGTGAGACACGCTCTCCTCAGAATTAGATTTCCCAGCGGCCTGATGAGCCGGCAACCCCCTGGCGCATACCACTATCGGGAGGAAGGAAGGAGGCCTGGCCAGGCCCGAAGACTGTCTCACCAGGGAGACGACCGAACTTCTCAAAATCTTCAAGGAAGTTGCTCTTCTGAGCAACATTGTCAAACTCCAGCTCACCATACAAATCGTCATCCAAAACTTTCCACCTCTTCAGAAAGTACTTGGAGATGGTCTGGCGGCAAACATTAGTAATCTTCCGGCTCTAAGAGCCGAAAGCCTTCTTCAAATGGGCAATGACGTTTCCTTGCTTCTTCAGCTCCTCTTGGGTCCGACGGGCGTAGGCTGTATGCTTAGCAACATCTTCCTCGAGCTGTAAGACCTGAGCTCGGTAAAGATCACGGTCAGAACCCGCAGCAGAAAGTTCCTCATTCAGCTTGTCAATACGATTGCTGAGTTTCTCAATATGTCTTAGAAGATTTTCAGAATCTGGTTGAAAAAGGAAAAAGAACAGGATCGGTAAGAATAAAACATGAGGATAGAAAACGGCCGGAAAGAGACCGATAAAACTCACCCTTGGCCGGGACCTTAGCACTCTCGGATTGAAGGAGGGCCATGGCTTCCACTAAAGCCTTCACCTTTTCCTCCAGAGAAGCCTTCTCGGCCGCAAGAGCAGCTTTACCGGCGGAAAGAGCCGTGTTTTTTTCCACCAGGGACTGCTTCTCTTGATCGAAGGCGGTCCGAGTCTGCTCGTCCAGGGCGTCCCTTTCCTCGCCCAATCTGGTAAGCTCATGAATGAGTTTGGCCTTGTCTTCCACTAAAGCCTCATTCTGTTTGGTCAAAGCCTTTTTGTCCATCTCAAGGGACTCGGTATCTTTCTCAAGGGCAGTCTTCAGGTCCGCAAAATAAACCTTATCTGAAGTAAGGGAATCCACCTGCCTCTTGTGAGCAGCTTGTACCTGCCGCAACAAAACTTCCAAGTCAGACAAAGCATGCGGGGGTATCATGACATCCCTTTCGCCGGAAGGCTGACGATGTACCTGTTTCAGGATACTCTCAGTTTGGAGATTCTGGTTTCTCAAAGCAAACATCTCTTCCCGCAAATTCTTCAACTTCAATTCATACTCATCTCGAAGGCGGACACAATCCTGGCGAGATGACCGTAACTCCTTGTTTAGAGTGTCCGTCCTTTCTTTTACCTTGTGGTCAATCTCGTAATTTACGAGATCGATATAACTATCGTGGGATGAGCGGGTCTGCTTCAGCTCAGCTTCAATATTGTCGGCCCGATTTTTCTCGTGTTGCAGATCGGATTGGAGGTCCCGGGATTGAACTTCAGCACTTTGGGCCATTGACATAACCTAAAGAGAGACAAAACATAAAAAGTTCAGGGAGCACCGAAAGGGTATAGGAGGATGGGAGGAAGATTGCACTAACCCGAAAAATGCCTTGCCACATTAGGTTGAAGACCTCCCCCATGGGAAGGGAGTGACGCATGATAGCATCAGCTCCTCCGCTCCCGGCCCTCAGTTTCTCCTTGGTAGCAGTAACAATGGACGGAGGAGCAAAGATCCCGTCCGGATGATCAGACAGCTTTATTGCTTCCTTCCAAGCGTCGGTGTATCGGGCAGTGTCCAAAGAAATCTTGCGCAGGGGTTGCCCAAGATAGTAGAACCATCTATCCTTCTGGGAAGGGCCGGTGAAACTCCCCTGAACAGGAGGGGGGGAGAGGGAGGAGAGGCAGTAATGTCCTCCCTTTGCTTGCTTCGGAGCTCTGGGTTCTCGGGCACTGGTCGGTATTCTTTCACTTTCTCATTTACTGATTCCTTGGCTCCAGGAGCATCCCATGGAACATCGCTGTCCCCCTCAGCTTCGGAGACCTCTGTTAAGACAGCCCTCGGCTTTGATACAGTTTTCTTCCGGATTCTTTGAGTACCGGAAGCCGGAACAGCAACAGTGGGAGGGGCCGGGCCGCAAGCAACCCCGTTGTCAGTAACGGTTATGGGTGCGCCTTGAGATCCTAAGAAAAGAAGGGTCAGCAAAGAATGTACAAAGGAGAAGACAAGAGTTTCCTTCAATAAAGAAAGAGCAATATGTAGGTCAGCCTCTTCCAAGACAGCACCGTGAGCCGGATCGACAGAAAAATATCCTGCCAAGTCAGGAAATAATTCACAAGTAGGGGTTGGATGACCAGACCCCTGCCCTGAGTAAGAGACAAACCTCAGGCCTGAATCGGGAGTAAGAGGGAGAAAGACGCGACGCCCAAACCCTGGACTCACGTGCCAAGTACCTGGCAAATCACCGCACGATCGGGCTGGGGACTCAGTAATTCTCTTTTTCTTCTGGCCGGATCGATCCTTGTCGTTGTCACCTCTTTGTCTCTTCTTAGAGGAAGAAGCATCCCCAAGGAGTCTTGTGGCCGCATCAACAGCCGCATAATAATCAACTTGCTCGTCACCCATTTTAAAGTTAACGAAATTCCAACTATTGAAGGGCCCTACCTTATCTCCTCTAGAAAAGAAATCTACCAGAGCAACGCAAAAAAGTAAGAATACGGTAAAAGGTAAAAGATTTGGGTAAAATTGGTTAAACATGACTTACTATGATATTTCTTCAATGAGACCAGGCGCGCTGGAGTAAAAAATTGGGAGACCGTAGGCTGCTTGTTGCTTACCATCTTCAGAATTTTCGAGATGGGCATTTCTTGTGCCGGGGAAGGTGGACAGCTGAATTGGCCTTTCGGGATCGAGGAGCAGTAAGGAACCCTCAAAAATCGGCCTGGTGGTGGGACAATGACAAACCATTGGGAGTTCCACCCGGAAGACGCTTTCTTGTAATCGAAAAGAGAAAAGCCGGCCTTCGCCTTGACCGTCAGGCTATCAGGACCGTCTCTTGTGGAGTAGAATTGGGCGAACTCGGTTGCTTCCACCCGAATTTTGTTCTCCTCACAAAGCAGAACATAGGCATGGAGGTAAGAAATCGCCTTTGGGTGTAGGTGAGCATGCAGCAACGCCGAATTAGGAAACCCAGAACGAATGGGTGGGGGGGCACAGTCAGGCCACGAGAGAAGAAATCCGCATAAACGGCGTATCCTAGCCCAAAATCGTCGTGGTGATGTGAATCGGAAGTAGGAAGATAGATGCGAGTACCCTGTGGGACTTCGACATCCTTTAAGTAGGAGAGAAGGGCAAAAGTGTCCAAGGAGGATGAAGAAGGCTCCCGATCGGCGGAAAAGGGGGCGGTGGATTTCAAATAGGAAGGGCGAAACCCCTGGGGCGAAAAGGTACCTTGAATCGCCTCTTTTGCAGGAACAAAATTTGCCGCTGCCTTATTTTTCTTCGAGCTAGAGGAGGCCATTTGGGAAGATGAGCGAAGGAAAACAGTGAGACAGGGGAGATGGAGAAGAAGTTCGGAAACGAAGCGTAAGGAGGTAACGGCGAAGTCTGAAGTGGGTAAAGAAGAAAGAAGGTGTCAAAGATAAAGCCTGGAGTTTTGAAGAAAACGGTTCCCGCTCGGCCAATAAAAATCGATAAAATAAAGACTCTGCATCTTCCTGGAAAAGGGACGGTAACATAAAGCGCCTCCGAAAATTCTACATCGAAAAGGTGTGAGGCACGGGCAAGTTTTCTTTCTTTTTAAAAGATAGGGGAAAAAGCAAGGAAAACTTGTGGGACTACTGTGGAAAGAAGAAAGTCAATCCGGAAAGTCACAGAGATAGGCGAGGATTTTTCTCAAAAATATATCAAAGAAGGAAAAGTTCTACTTTTACATTCAGGGAATCAAAAGTAGAACTTGTGGGACTGATGAAGAGGGAAAAGTATAAGAGTAAAGAAAGAAAGACATCCGGTCCGCTGGGACTAGAAGGAATGCCTTAGATATCGTCAGGCCGGAACGCGTTCCGGCCAAATAGGCAGTAAAATATCTCATCTATGTACAAATGCCAGCCTGGCAACCCAAAAGAAGGACAGGCTGGCAACCCCCGATGTAACAATGTAAACGCTATAAATAAGAGGACACCCCCCGTAAGTGGGACAGGTTCAACACTTTTGCACAATACATACGTCTTCTCTCTTCATAAAGCCCCCCCCCTGTAATTGGCTAGGATCAGGTACGCATCTAGATTAACGAGGAACAGGAGGGAGGGTAAATTCTTACCTTTTCAAATGTCACACACATGAAACCTGGACGCCTGAACCTTACCTTTAGGAAGTACTAAATTCATAGTATCATGTAATGTATTAGTAACGTGTATTAGAGACACGGTATGTATGATGGTTGGTTGTCAATAAAGAGCAGTGTTGATTTAAATTCCACTTGTGTCCACCATCATTACTTATGAAATTGTGACTTCAATAGGTTGTGGACTCGGTACCGAAAGTAACCTGAGTATCCTCACCGAAGCACAAGCCGGCAAAAGCGGCACCATCTTAACGGGAACCTTCCAGTGAACGGCATTGAAGCCTCAGTGTTATTCGACTCCGGCGCCTCTCACACCTTCGTATCACCATCTTTTGTGAAGAGGTTGGGGCTAGATGCGGATGAGCTACCGAATTTCTTGGTTACTCTCCCATCGAAGGAGCGGATACGATGTACCAAATACTATAAGTCAGCCACGATCCAAATCAAAGGCGAAGTGTTTCCCATCTCCTTCATCGAGTTTAATGGGTTGGGATTCGACTTGATAATCGGAATGAATTGGTTGGAGCGGCACAAGGGTAGAATCCTCTACGTCGAGCATCGATTGCTGCTCAAGAGTCCTTTTGGGGTTACTGTATCTTACCGCTAGAGACCAAGAGAGCCTTTGACCACAGTCATCCGCTATGGCTATGTACCGGGAGCTCAGAAAGGGCAAAGAAATGTATTTGTGCTATGTACAAGACCTGGAGAGAGATCCAGAGTTCCCTCAAAGTACCCATTGTATCTGAATTCATTGACGTATTCCCTAAGGAGCTACCAGGCATGCCACCTCAGAGAGCAATAGAATTTGAGATTGACCTCTTGCCAGGTACCGGTCCCATTGCTAGGGCACCGTACCGTATGGCACCTGCGGAAATGACAAAGCTGAAAGAACAGCTACGAGACCTACTGCAAAGGGTTTATACGCCCGAGCGTATCACCTTGGGGAGCACCGGTTCTCTTCGTGAAGAAGAAGGACAGTAGTCTCCGACTTTGTATTGACTACCACTAGTTGAATGCGGTCACAGTAAAATATAAATATCCATTGCCACGCATCGACGACCTATTCGACCAGCTAAAAGGAGCCTTAGTCTTCTCTAAGATCGACATCCGTTCTGGGTATCCTCAGATTGCTATCAGAGAGCAAGACATAGAGAAAATGACATTCATACCAGATATGGCCACTACGAATTCACCGTCATGCCATTTGGTTTGTCAAATGCACCAGCAAAATTCATGGATCTTATGAATCGACTATTCAGTGAGCAGTTAGACACTTCAGTTGTTGTTTTCATCGACGACATCCTTGTGTACTCAAAATCAGCAGAAGAGCATGAAATTCATTTGAGGAAAGTACTTGAGACACTGCGCGAGAACTAGCTTTATGCAAAGTTCTCCAAATGCGAGTTTTGGCTAGATCAGGTATCATTCCTCGGTCATGTCATCTCGAGTGCAGGCATTTAAGTTGACCCTTCTAAGATAGCAGCTGTACGATCATGGCCTAGACCCAAGACTGTTACCGACATTATGAGCTTTCTTGGTCTAGCTGGTTACTACCGGAGATTTGTAAAGGACTTCTCAAAACTCGCTAAGCCCATGACTACATTGATGAAGAAAGATGCCGTTTGTATGGACAGACGAGTGCGAAGTATCATTTTAGAGCCTAAAGGACTCATTGACCTCCGCGCCCATCCTTACTCTTCCATGGGCACAGAGGGATTTGAGGTATATTGTGATGCATCAGGCAAGGGAGTGGGATGCGTACTCATGTAGCATGGCAAGGTTGTAGCTTATGCCTCCCGTCAGCTGAAAAAGCATGAGGAGAATTACCCGACACACGACTTAGAGTTAGGAGCCATTGTCTTCGCCTTGAAGATATGACGACACTATCTCTATGGGGTAAGCATGAAATACCCCTAAATTAATTTAAATTAATACCATTAATTATTATAAAGTAGTATGGAATTGTGAATAATAAATCATTATATCCTTACATGGAATTATAAAAATTTAATCATGGGATTTCTCCCATTTAATCCTAAAGAAAACTATTATATATTGGATTACCGTATATTATTATATAGTATTATGAATTTAATAATAATATTTATAAGTCAATAAATCTTGGAAAAATTTCTAAACACTCCAACTATATTATAAAGATTTTGGGAAGTGTTGGAACATTGTTTTGAAACATAAAAGTCAATATAAAATTCTAGAAACCCTAAAGCTTCCCAAGCCTTGCAGGGTTGACTTTTTAAGAATGGTCAAACCTGCCCATGAAACCTATACCAATAAATAGGTTATGGAAAACCATGAAGATGGATAAAAAGAACATAAAAAATGGATTATCCTAGCCAAAGTTATGATCAAATGAAGTTTAGAGCCAAAATTTTGAAAAAATGCTGATATGGCAAGTTTGCTGACTCACCCGCGCGCCTCGGGACGCGCCCAGCACTTAGTCAATTTATCTCCTATTTTTCTGGAAACCGTAACCAGTTTTTGCCCTAACTTGTTACCTTCATAACTTTCTCATCTCTTGGAATTTTGAGTGTCGTCTTCTTTGTTGTCTTCTCCTACACTTCCTCTTTACAACCATAACTCATACTAAACCTAGTTCGTCCTAAATCAACTGGAAATTCAATCCAAAGTAGCTACCCTCCTAAACTGAAACCGCAGATTCCAGTTTCTTTCGATTTCAGGTAAGATTTGTCTTGCCAGAACTTCCTCGTCTTTCAGCCAAATTTCGTGTTCTTTAGCTTGTGTTGAAGAGCTCTAATCCCTCTACAACTTTCATGTTGATGACCAAAGCCAATTCCCAACCGTTTGGAAGAGTGAGGTGTCTAAAGTTTCGGATTCGTCACCACATAAAATCATAGCTTTTTCCAGAAAACGCAAGGTATAAACTCGTAACTTTCAGCTCCGATTTCTTTCTGTGTAGTGCAGGTTAGGGTGAGTTCTTGCTATCATTGTGTAGAGTTAAGTTTCCTCTTTAGATTAAGCCCAAGAACTAGTTCTAACTCGTTCTGTAACACCCCTACCGTTAATACCGTCATTACCGTCCAATCTACTTATACATTCGTACTCACGCAGCGGTTACATACTTACTCAACGGCGGGTGATACAATGCCGTTAGCCACCCACGTGACTAACAAGGCTACTACTGCATACAACATCGGTCTGATGGACCGGAATATCCGAGTACTACACAAATACACTACATACTCCCTTTACTTACTGAGTACTACAATACTCCATAGTTCAATACAAGATAATACACTACACATACCGAGTTTACTAAGTTCCATTCACAAATATGATACTTCCTCCAAGTTCTTACATACTCTTTAGAAGTCTAACCACTACCCATTTCTCACCACTACATACTTGCAACTTACGTAATAATGTACCCAATGGTACATTTCTACATTCAAGGCTACAAGCCTTATACCATTTACTACAATCTACATTTCGTTCCTAGTAATCTAGGCATGTCCACTGGTCTCTTCCGTGACCATGTCTGCTTCGGGTACCTGCACACTAAAAACGTTCCCCCTAGGGGGTCAGCTTACGCTGAATATGATAACTGCATACCCCGCGTACTAGCGAGGGTACGCCGACCATTTGTTCGAATACATGCAATTCATTTGCAACCCATACATACATACATACATGCTTTCATTCACGATACTACAATACTACGCAAGGTATACATACATTCGCACAGTACAATACATGCTTGGAAGACAATACGAGTCAACCAATACTTACTTACCATCTTCTAGAATACACATACACAATACATACTCGTTACATACTCATTACGCAATACAGAGATACACTTCTCCAATTAACACAGAAGGCTTGTTAGCTTCTTTACACACCCGGGTTAATCGGGTGTTCAGTACTCATTTACTCAAGGTCAATGACTTACAATAGTCAAGACCGATACTCATACAATACTTACTTCTTACTTACTTTACTCCAGTTAAGTCGGTATGACCTCCGGGCAGGGATTACTACATCCCACCACTGGGCTTTAGGGTGGCCCACTAATCCAGGATGCTACCCATTCAAGGGAATTGGTCCATGGAAAAGATTACAGCCAGGATTCGGATCCAACCTCTTGTGTTTCCTTATCCTCACGCGTGGCCGAAACTATATTGGACTTCTACTCATTCCATTTACTCATTACTCATGTTAGGAGTAAGATTGTTAGGAATTAGTAGAAGTCAGTACTTTACTTCCATACATCCATACAATACACAAGTACACATTACTTACACATACTCTTCATTTCCATTCATACATTTGATGAATTATACAAACTAGATGTTCAAGAAGATACACAAGAACAAAATAGTTCAAACACAGTTAAGTGCAATATAAGTCCGATTCGTGCATTTATCTTATTGGTGATCACATAAGCACACAAATCGGGGTAACCAGGTTAGGATACAGAGCATGAAGAAATCATACCTTTCACCGTTGATTTACTCTAGCAGGCGTTCCCTTGTTCCTTTGGTTCACATTTGTTTCTCGAACCTTACTCGCGAATCAATGACTACATGCCAAATGATTCCATTAATACTAAGCTTTACCATAAATGTTTAATTACTACGCCCGTACTTTCCCCGTTATCCCGTTGTTTCGGTTTAACTTAATGTTCTTATACCTACAATTTCCTTAATTTATTTTCTTACTCATTTACTTATTTCCTTACCATTACTACCTCATTAATGGCGTATCACTACATTCATATGCATATATGTGTATAGGCATATATATACATACATAGGACTACCATAGTCATATAATAAAACATATAGTTTTTTTTCTATTTTGACTTGACCGACCTTACACAGGGTCGGACCCAAGGTCAGTCGAAGTCAGTAAGTTTTGTTAAGGCAAAATTCCAGGCTCGACCGACCTTGCAAGTCCGGTCACAAGGTCGGCCCATTCCAGTGAGTTACGTACGTGAAAATTTCAGGCCCGACCGACCTTGCAAGTCCGGTCCCAAGGTCGGTCCGTTCCAGTATGTTCTGGGTTCGAGTTTTCTGAACTCGACCGACCTTGCCCAAGTTCGGTCCCAAGGTCGGTCCATTCTAGTAGACCTCTGGGCTTCACAATTTACGACTCGACCGACCTTGCAAGTTTGGTCCCCAAGGTCGATCGAAGTCAGAAGACTTCCCGTCTTTATATTTTAAGGCTCGACCGACCTTGCGGGTTCGGTCCCAAGGTCGGTCCGGCCCAGTACTTCAGCTTTAAAATCTATTTCTTAGTGTTTTACTTTCCCATTGATTCCCCAATCTTTACCAATTCTTCCCTACATGTTTACCACCCATTTAGATGCTCTAAATCACCTTACTTCATCCACCAAGTCCATTACTAAATTCATTTCCCATTCTCATAGGGATTTACACAATTTCCTCTCTTTCCATTCCTGCACACATAGCAGTTTTTGTTCCTCTTCTGCTACAGCTTTTGAACTGACTTCTACCATTCAATACTCCTACCACCAATACCATTAGTTGTAACCTCATCACCTTATTTTCCATTCAATCCTCCCCTTTTATCTAACTCCTCTCCAATCTATTACAAAGTGGTTTGCGACACACTTTAAGCTTTCCAAAGCACCTAGTTCCTCCTAGTTTCTCCAATGCATTTTTAATACTTCATGCTACAGATCTTTACATCCATTATCCTCATATCACAACTACCATTCCATGGTTACTATGTATCTCTACTATCACCAATACACACCTTGGTTCTCCTCTTCACCAAGTCATTCTTAATACACGATCCTACTAAAATTTCGCCATAGCTCACCTACTTTTCTTACTTAGCCACACATACACATTCCCACCAAATTCATTCCTAATCTAGCCACACCCTTGCAAGGGTCCTACCAGCACTCAAGCAAATATAATTTCACCAATACTTTCTCAATCCATAATTCTAATACACATACACATTACATTTGGCTCCAAAGCCTACAATTCAAATACTTGCTCTTAAATACTCAAACTTCCACAACTTCAATACTAATACAATGTTTGGGTTCTTTAAATTGGTTCACCCATTCCCATTACTCTAATGCACTAAAATTTTAGCATTAGGAAAGAGCTCTTACCTTGAGCTTATAATTCGTTCTTCCTTTCCAATTCTCCTTCTTCTCTCTTCTTTGCACCCAAATTCGGTCATATGGGGAATGGAGTTACCAACTCCATTCCCATCACCCAGAGCACATAAAACAAGTGTAATTTACATACTAACCCTTTAATTAATGCTAGTTCATAGAGATGTTTAAAGCATAAATTCTAGGGTTTACCTTTGGAGTGTTTTAGGAGGGGTTTTAGCCCTTGGTTCAAGAAGGTGAATCCACCACCATTGCAAGGTTAATATTATGCTCAAAAGAGAGAGAGAAAATGGAGAGTTACAAGGAGGTGAAAATCGGTTACAAGCAAGGTTGGAGAAATATGAGTTCTTTCATGGAGATTTTTACCTTAATGGAGAGAGGAGACTCCAAGCTCTACTTTGATGTCATTTTCTCTTTGAATGGGGAAAACCCATGGAGATGAACTTCTTCATTTTTGGATTTTGAAAAGAGAGAAATGTAGAGGAGAATGAGGGGAGCAAGAATATGTATTTATTTTTGCATTTGGAGCTCACATGGAGGTGGAGCATGGAGAAGAAGATGAAGTTGCCATTGTTGTTGTTGGGGGAACTCAAAATCGCCCAAACCAGAGAGAGAGGAGGGAGAAATCGGTGGAGGGGAGGAAGGAAAGAGAGAGGTGAGTGAAATGTGAGAGTGAGGTGAGAGGAAAGGGTATAAAGTAGTTTTTTTTTATTTTATTACTTTTTGCTTTTACTCTCTTATTTAGTTAGCTAGTTACATGTGTGTGAGAGGGGTTGTTTGACTAATAAAAATCGGCCCCCTACTGTATTACTAGCTGGAGCGTTTCGCGTCTTTTACAGAAAACGCTCGTTAGTTTACCCGGTATTGGTACTATTCACTAACTGGGCCCTTTTTCCGGAATTTTCTCGTTTCCTTATTTTTTTATTGGATATTAAGCTTCCATAAATGCTTAATAATTATTATTTAATGCTTCATAATTTTTACGGGTCCATTTGACCACTTAAAGTCATGTTTTCGGGTTTCCTCGAAAAACGTGCTCTAAAGCTCTATTAGCATTTTAATACATTATTTGAATCCCTTTTCTTCGGGAGTTATTCCCATATATTATTTAGGTCTTATTAAACCTTTAGGATTCATATAATACGCTAACCGAGGTCGCATACCTCCTACAGTTGTCTAACGCTTATTTAGCGTTTTTCACTTTTTAAGCGTTTATTATTTCTTTTGGATTTATTTTTCCTTACCAATATTACCTAAGCATTATTAGGCTCTTAAATAAGGATTAGAATAATCTTAATGACTATATTTAAGTTTGGGGTATTTCAATCTACCCCCCTTAAGAACTTTGTCCTCAAAGTTGCTTAAGGTTATAGGGTTACAATACTTGCTCAGTTATACTTGCCTAATACCAAAGCCATACATTCCTCCTCCTTACAATTCCCAAATTCGTTACTCAAGGTTTCTCCTTTCCATACCATACCAATATACGATAATTACTCCAATCCATATTACTAGCGGCCATCCGGTTGCTCTTTACAAAACTTATACATACATACAGTGCAAAGCTATCCCCAAAGCAATGCAATACACATTACAATCCCGCAGGCACCTAGGTCATTTAGACACAGGACTCCTCTATGTCCCGCTGCCCTTGGAATAATACAACATGATACACTACTACCTTCTCCGGTATATGCTTCTAATAGATCCTTCGTCTCCAAGCTAAGAAAATTCTTTCGCAACTACTACTTAGAAATTTTTTTTTTCTAGAGCACACAACTCCAAATTCCAATTTATATTCATTGCTTCTATCCTATGTGTGTTTCTTGTGACCACTTGAGGGGAGCTTCAAGAATCATTCGACCCTGATGTGATCAACATCAGTGTTGAACTATCTTTCCACCCCAATTTGTGTTCGGTTTCCCTTGATCTGATCTGGATCAAGTTCGACCTCCCACATCAGTTTCAAACAACAGATAATTCAATCATTTTCATTTTCTACCTTTTTACTCTTCCTAGTCATAATTACAATTTCATACAACTCCAAAGGATGGAATTCAGTCCATCAATCATTCTCAATCTACTTCCCAAATACTTTCCTCGGAATTTGATGCCTAAGTGCTCATTTCATCAATCTTCTCTACTTCATCAATTACCCTCTATTATCTCTACTATTCTGACTAGGGAATACAGTACTTATGAAATTCAGCTGTCCTCAATTTGCTTCTAATAACATACTTACGAATACACCACTCGTGGGCTACATTCCTCTACTACTCATAGTCAATCCGTACTACTTCCTTAAGGATACAATACTTGGGGAGCTCCGTCCACTACTCATTCTCAATTGTCTCAAGACAATCACCTAGGGAACTCAATTTCCTCTAGGTTCTACATCGGTTTTATAGCGACTCTTGCATTGTAGTGCCATGTCTAAGTTCAAATGGGCATACGCAACAGGAATTATCATTTCCCAAAGAGTTCTCTACTCTTCTTTACAAATACTCTCACATTGGAGTTACCAGATGGTTATTTTCATCCTATGGTATTCGCATCTCTCGTGCCTAATAACCACAGTTACAATATGATTGAATACGTATGTTTATTTAACATAAGTACCAATCATTAAATCAATTCTCATTTGTGCTATGCACATTATAGTTTACGTGTTTTTATGTGATACTTACATTAAGCGGTTTTCGCTCGCTACCCCCCTTTAAAGGGATTACGCCCACATAATCTACCATATGTTATTATTATTAAACTTGGTTTACTCGATTTGGGTAATCTGAAGCGTTTAGCTTCACTACGGTATACTATACAATATGCTCTGGTCAAAGGGTCTTAACCATACCAATGGTTTAGTCTTTACACCAAGGATTTCTATATGAGTTTATTTAACTCATCATTAATTCGGTTCTAGCCTATTAAGCTTCAAGGCATTATTAGCCTTTCAATTATGCTTACTAGGTGTAGGGCCCACTAGCTTCTGCTGCGCGACCCTAATAATCTTAGTACCTTATTGCTCTTTGGTTATTCCAAATGTGCTACTCATCGCCCCTTTATCCCTTCGTTGTGGGAATAAGGTGTACTAACAGTTTGGTATTCTGTTACCGCTGTTTGAACTCAATGAGTTTAAGAATTATAACCAGCTCTCTGGCAATCTATTATGTATACTACTCGTACTCTCGTGATTATTCACTAAGCTCCTCCGACTTATTGTCGGGCGAGGTTAAGTCACTACTTAGTTGTAGTGCTTCCTCTGGTGTCAATAGTTTCTGAATCATACCAGTTCTTCTGGTTCAGTACAAGTGTTCTTTACTTGTATGACCTTGCATTCATATGCGTCGGTCCTAGTGACTTTCTTAAGTCTCCTTTCACCTTTTTATTCCATTGGAATTCACATTTGTGAGTGTTAGTGTGTTTCACACTCTTCGTGCTTCTTTGGCCTTAGGCCACACGGTTTATTGCTAAGCTTGCTTCACTGGCTTGTGCCAAGTTCGTTGGTGAAAAGAAGGGTTACTATCATTTACATTTCCTATATCCCTCGCTATCCCACTAGGTTATTAGCTGTACAAGTGCAATACCAAAACACTCAGTCATACAGAGTGCAGAGGCGTAAACGCTTGACAGTAAATCATTTATGTGATAGAAATAAATATTTCTTCCTGTCATCTTATTACTCTGTTCCGTTGTCTTGCTAGTTCCTCATAGCGGTCGCTTGTTGCGCACCATCCCCTTATGGTGTGAATACACTAGGGTTTCCTGTGTTCCTGTGTATGACGGTTGTCGTAGCATACCGCAATCTCATTATCCTCCCCATGTGGAGATATTTTATTTCTGTTTACGTCTCATGTGTAGGTTGGCCTACCTCACATTATTTCTATCATTTATGATACCATTTACCAATTATCTTGGTTGACCAAGGATAAAGTAGTTTATTGGGTTACAAGCTCCCTTGAGCGTGGGTCATTTGTGATGTGCAATGTGCTCTCACATTGATTGTTTTTGACGATTACTGTCTCCATAATGCTGAGCATTGGTTATAGGCTCTAGCTATGTAGTTTTACTTGTATGCACATCACCGGGACATCCCAAGAAACTTCAAGGGTTTTCTGGTCCCGTTCTCCAATTGGAGGGTGTTTTATCACTGACAAGTGAAGGTTCTCGTTGAGAGGTGTGTTTCCACTCATAAGTCTCATGGTGGGGTTTACCATGTTGGTGTTTACACAATGGCTCACCACATGCTTGGGTGCATATGGGATATACTTACTCCTTTAAGTCATAGTTGTTTGGAAATCTCATTTCCTTTTTCCATCGCCCCTTGACAATATCTATTGCATAGGCTTTATTGTTATAGTAGATGGAAGCCTTTCCTAAGGGTTCACATCTTCACCGCATTGGTGGTCTTCGGTTAATGAAAGGTACCTTCCCTCAAGTTTTCTCGTAGAGTCCAAGTGTGGACTAGGCCATTATTGGTGTTATCACGATTCTTATGCCTCTGTGCCACCATTGCTACAGAAGGCATGAAGGTAATTAAAAGCTTGTCAACTGTATACTAGACTGATGCTCTAGTGACAGCGACACTGAGTTGACAATTACTCCAGGTCACTCAGGATGTTGGGTTTGAGTTGGTGGTCCAGTTGTTGATTTCTTGTCGCATGAGACGATATCTCTTGCAAGTTTTGTTATCAAATGGTGTGGGTTATGCAACCGTTAAGGTTTACATATCATAGTTGGTTGATGGCTTTTAAGCCTTATTACTGCAGGTTACGCTCTTCGCAAGCTGCTTATGCATGTTTCCACTCCTTGTATACCCCATAGGTTGGAGGTATTACTAGGCTCCATGGTAAGTCGTGACATCACACTTCCGTTTGTAGGAGGCCCCTTTAGGCAATCGGGTGTTAATCCGAGCCTTCTGGTAATTTAGGGTATTTCCTGTTAAGTGAAATCCCTTCGGTGTCATAACCAAATGTTCGTTCTAGCTCATGTGCTCTTGTCATGATGCTCGTTCAACTGTTGTTAATCCAAACACCCCTTTAAGGATTGCTCCTGGGCGTTGTTGGTCACGCCGTTACATCCGGCTAATGTTTATGGCATGTTGTGCCTACTCTACCGCCTTGTGGTATTGTATTTTGAGTTATCCCTTTTTGGGTTATAACGTCTCCCGTTCTTGGGTAGACTGTTCATACTCTCTCCTAGTGCTTTAGACTAGATTAAAAATCCTCTCTAGTGATGGATTACGCTCCTTGGTAGTCTTGGCATTTGTTCTTGGGATTCTCGTCCCGTTCATTGAACATTGTGGTGTTCACATTAGGCATTTGCCTTACGGTGTTCAGGCTGGGTATACTTCCCAGCTGTCATGTGTTTTCCTGATGTCTTCGAGACATATCCCCTGTCTATACTTATTAGTCTGTGCCTTTTGCACGTCTAATTCTTATTCCGTATCCTCAGATGGATTCTCTAAGTTCTTTTTGCTTACTTCTTAGTTGAGTTCCTTCTCCTTGATCGTCTCGAGTTCCAGTTGTTCTGGTTGAAACTTACTCATGGTCCGTAGAACGGAGTTGACTACTTCCCGTGTTCCGTACACTACATGTATACATACGTGGGGTACCTTATTGATACGTTACCACTTACCCGACTATTTGTCAGGCCCACAAACTCCTTCGGAGTGTGGTTGTCCCACATCCCGTAATTGGGTACACTCGTAGTGTTCGTCACACGCCTAGGTGAAGTATTCTGTTGTCAACTCCTCTTGTATCATTCTATGATACTCACCGTAATTCTGTTGGTTTGGTTTTAAAATCCAAGGTTTAAAAGAAGGTTTGTGGTTTTGAAGGAAAACTTGGTTTTGAAAAATAATAGTTTGGTGTTAAAAGAGGTTCTTCATGGCATAGCCATGTTCGAAATCTTGACCAAGTCCAGCTTCTCGCTGACCGGTATGTCCTTAATACAATGGTCAGGTCGTTAGGCCCTTCCAAGGTTCCATCTTTCATGTTCTTAGGATACATGGTCCGGTAGTCGCTTCTTTGCGATCTCGGTACATTACTATGTACTTGTGGTGTGTTAGTGTTCCTCCACATGTTCCTGTTCCTATTGCACTTGTCGTGGCAAGTGCGTGGTACTGGTGGTTTTTGGGTAACCCTATACCGGTCACGGTATGGGTTCCACTCGTATTTGGGTAGTCGTGCTGACTCTTCCCTTGATCATATTGATCTATGTTTGGGATACTCGATTCTTATAAGTAGCTTCTCATTGATCTTGACATGGTTGTCTTGATCAGGGTACTTCTCCAATCCTTAAAGATCCTTACTTATTTGGTTTACGTTTTGCTTGTTGCTCGTTCCCACATGTTTACTGTGGTTATTGAGCCTAAATTTGTTTAGGCACTACTCTTGTAGTCCTATCGGTTCATATCCCGTGGATATCCTTGTAGTTGCGTAAGTTATGCCAGCCAGGTATCGTAACCTCTTGGCGTTGTAGTTTGGAGTTAATCATTCCTGACTATGTCCTTAGTCAGCTAGCACACCGTTGGTGGTACTACTTAGCTAGCACTGTCCCGTAGACTTGCGTCTCGGGTTTTGTTATTGTTCCTTCTTCTACTCTGTTGCACGCTTAGTGCTTCTTTTCCTGCTACTGATTGGTTAGTCAGGTTCTGTGACTGCTAAGCATGTCGCCCCATATTGTTGCATGTTGTAGTCTCCTTATCATTGGAGTTCTCATTCTACCGCCATTAAGTGCGGTTATTGCTGTTCAACCGGGATCCATCTCCGGGACTTCCAATTCTTGGAATCTACCATATGTCTGTTCTCTGTTACTGTGTGATTGTTTCACATCTGCCAGATCAGGTTTCCCCGAGTATGAGAGGACTTTCCTTCTCTCTGGCGTCTTTTCCTAAATCATACAAGGGGTTTGTGGTTGGCGGGACTGGTATTGTAGGTATCCGGTACTCACCGGTGGTTCCTAACTAGCATATCTCTAATGCTAACACTCAGCCCTTAGCCCTAAGCTTCTAGTTCCTAACTCGGTATTTCCTAAACTTGGTACTTCCAGTCATCAGAGCGATACTTCGCTCTGATACCACTTTTTGTAACACCCCTACCGTTAATACCATCATTACCGTCCAATCTACTTATACATTCGTACTCACGCAGCGGTTACATACTTACTCAACGGCGGGTGATACAATGCCGTTAGCCACCCACGTGACTAACAAGGCTACTACTGCATACAGCATCGGTCTGATGGACCGGAATACCCGAGTACTACACAAATACACTACATACTCTCTTTACTTACTGAGTACTACAATACTCCATTCAATACAATACTCCATAGTTCAATACAAGATAATACACTACACATACCGAGTTTACTAAGTTCCATTCACAAATACGATACTTCCTCCAAGTTCTTACATACTCTTTAAAAGTCTAACCACTACCCATTTCTCACCACTACATACTTGCAACTTACGTAATAATGTGCCCCTTGGTACATTTCTACATTCAAGGCTACAAGCCTTATACCATTTACTACAATCTTGATAAGTGTCTAAATGAGCATGTTTTATAGGTGTATTTCACATATTATATTAACACTTTTCTTGCTCATTTCTCCACTTCGGTTAGTTTTCCTCTAGTTTATGTTTTATTGTTTATCTCACAAATTTATTGGTTTAACATGAGGAAAACCAAGCTGGAAGTAAAGTAGATGAAGAGACGAACACATAGACGCAAACGGCTCAGAAAACGGAGACCAAACGAAGAATCTAGAGCCGGTCAAAGTTGTAGAAAGGGAATAAACCAAGAACAAGGCAACCGCCCATACAGGCGGACTAGTGTCATTTGTGTCCGCGTCCAAACTGGCGGACTCGTGTCATTGTGTCCACGACTTAACTGGCGGACTCGTGTCATTGTGTCCGCGACTTAACAGGCGGACGATACACAGAGCCAACCGCGCCCAAACAGGCGGACAACACACAAGACACAACCTCCTGTTTTGAGGCGGACAAGACTCAAGCACAACACCAATGCAACCGCCCCATATTAGGCGGTACCAAACACACATACAACCGCCTCAAACAAGGCGGTACCAAACACACACAACCGCAAGTCCTTGGGCGGTTGTTTAACCAGTCGCCGCGAAACAGTTTTCTTCTTCGCGCCCGCAAGTTGATTCTGTTATCCATCTACTCTGCCGGCGCCTACCATAAATCTCTCACGCGTTCCAGTTCCAGATCTCTGTCCCCTGCAATTAATGATCAATCAACGAGGAGCAATCAGTCTGCAATCAAATTGCGTACGGATCTTCTTCTCCTCTGCCTCTATATAAACTCACCCCTTCAACACAACAAATACACCACGCACGACGGGAGTCTGAAGAATATTTTCACCACACTCATCCATTCGCTTCCACTTATTTTCCTCCCGTAACACCACATCATTCCACACTCACGCAGTAACAAAAGAAATAGAAGAGCAGCGAGCGAGAGCAGACCAGTTCTTCCTCTGAATAATGTCAAAATCTGTCTGTGCTATCTTCTTATCTCCGTTAATGTCTGAGTAATTTTCTTTTGTATCCTAGGATGGGGGTTTGATTTCTAATATTACGTAAACAATATTTATCACCTGTCTCACTTGTTAACTTGTTTTAATTCCTTTCAACTAATATTGCTAAATGCTTTGCGCGACAAACGACTGCATTTATTTGGTAACTATCAACACATGATTTTGAGATAGTCTAGGTACCACAAAGGAATTAATCTTAGTATTTACACTCCGGACTGAGCAGGAAAATATTAAGGCTTTTATTAAGAGTTCGTAACTGACAATTATTAACTCTAATAGGCAATAAATAATTGAGACAGGTTATAAATGTTTAAGTAATTTAGGAAATTCCCCCGCTATCCTAGGATACATTTTTCCATTCCACATCAATTAATTCACCTTTTTACTGTTTTTATTATATTTGCACTGATCAAACAACAAATCAAGCTTGCCTCCGGCTAAACCCCTTTTTACAGTTTTTAAGTAACTACCAAGACTAGGATAAATTGAACAATCTCCCTGTGGATACGACACTTGTTTTACTAACTACGACCGGGATTTGTTTGCAGCCCGACGTTTAATTTGAGTTTTTAATTTCTTTTTTTTAATTTTACACCAGTTTAACCACTCAGAAATATACTTCAAATTGGCGCCGTTGCCGGGGAGATTGATTCCATCAATTTCCCTAGTTTCCGGTAGTTCACTCGCTATATTAATAATCTGTTAATACTATTAAATTGTTAATCTTGGACATCTGACTTGGACATCTGACTTGGACATCTGACTTGGACATCTAACTTCGGACATCTTAATATTATTGTTATTATTCTTCATTTCTTTCCATTGTCCCTAACTACTAACTTAAAATTTCCTGTCATCTCTTTCCATTGTCCTTAACATTTATTTCCATTGTCCTTAACATTTCATTTCCATTGTCCTTAACATTTCATTTCCATTGTCCTTAACATTTCATTTCCATTGTCCTTCAAATTTCTGTATACTAACTACTAACTTATAATTTCCAGTATACTAACTCCTAACTTTAATTTTCTGTCATTTCTTTCCCTTGTCATTTAATATTCTGTCATTTTACTCTTGTTAAAAAAAAACAAAAAATATATCAGTGTTGTTTAACTAACGTTTATCAGCCTAACCAATATATTTGCTTTTCTTTATCTATTTACTAATTAATTTTGCAGTTTCTCACAAACCACAAGTTATCTTCTGTGCATGCCAAACACTCGAACCCGAGGTTCTCCACCAATCAGTCCGAGCCCCGAACCCGAGCGCACTTTATTACAAGCACAAAGAAACCTGAGAAACAAGCCATGGCCAATAACGAAGTTATAAATGAAATGACCATGCAAATCAACCAGAACACCGTGCTCTCTCTGACTACCACCAACCAATACCGAAGGAAGAGCATCAGCCATAGTTCTCCCTGAACTAACACCAGAAGAAGCCGGACGATGGGTTTTCAAAACCCACTACATCACCGCCGTCCGGGATCTAGGCAAGTTTAGTGGAGCGAACCCAGATGAAGCCCCAAATCATCTGAGTCTCTTCCTAGACTTCTGCAATTCCTTTGGTCAGACCGGCAACGCAACGTCAAAGAAAGAATCCGTCTACAACTATTTCCTCACTCGTTGTCGGATTCAGCAAACAGGTGGTACGAAGCCTTCCCTCCCGATCAATCACCACATGGCTGCAAATGGCCCAAAAATTCCTTGCCAAATACTACCCAACCAGTAGAACAGGCAATTGATCGGTGAGATCAACACTTTCTGTCAGGAGCCAGGAGAAACGTTGTACGACGCATGGGACAGATTCAAGGATATGCTAATGAAGTGTTCCCACCATGGTCTTGACGATCAATCCCTCTGCCTGTCATTCTTCAACGGTCTGGATGATGGGAACCGACTACTCGTCAATTCCTCTGCAGGAGGAAGTTTCATGATGAAATCTCCTAAAGAAGGAATGGACCTTCTCGAAACCATGACGAGCAACCAGACAGTGGACGAGATCCAAGGAAGAACACCACGAGCAGCAGGCCTACTCCACGTTGAGCCTACGATCATTTATCAGCCAGATCTCGTCCCTTGCAAAGATGGTGGAAAAGCTAACAACATCACAAAACGAAATCGTAAAAACAATAGCTTCCCCACCTACAAGTTCACCACCAGCTCCACCTACAGAAGGATGTGTCATATGCGCCGGTCCTCATGAAACTCATCAATGCGAAGGCAAAGGCCAGTACGAGGAAGTACAATTCATAGGAAACCGCCCCGGTAATTCCTACAACAATAACATCAACAACAACTATCCATGGAGAAATCACCCGAATTTCTCATGGAAAAATAATGATCAGAACCAAGGAGGGCAGAACAACAATTCCAATACCTATCAGGGAAACCGACCCCAACCAAACTCTAATATGGGTTATAGAGCACTAGGTGCCCCTCCAGGTTTCCAACAACAGCAACAACAACAACCATCTTCATCCTCTGTTGATCCAAACGCAGAACTCAAAGAGATGATGAAGGGTTCATGTCCATACTCAGAACCAGCTCTCTGCACAAGAAGCCTTCAACCAGAAAATCGAAGGTAAATTCAATCAACTTGCAGAACATCTTGCTCGAAGACCGCCAGGGGCTCTCCCCAGCCAAAATGAACCAAATCCAAGAGAGCAAGCCAAGTGCATCTATGTGAAGGAGCACGATGAAGAAAAGATGGAGGTGGCTAAAACAGTAATTCCAGAACTACACCCTTCCCTCCAAGAGTGGGTTGTAGCAATCGAAACTTCCAAAAGGAATGTAGCTGAACTTGAAAGCACCGCCAAAGTCTATAAAATCGCATTCAATCTGAGAATACCTACCTTGAGCACTTGGTGGCCGGTTATGAAAATGAAAAGCTCGACTTTGAAGAAGAAGAAGAAGAGGTTAAGGCGATAACCTTGAGAAGCGGTAAGAAAACCGACGAGATTCACATCCCGCAAAGATCAGAAGAATCCAAAGAGGATAGTGAAGAAAAAGCTGAGGCCCCAGTAGAAAACATCTCCCCATCCTCACTATTCCATCAGCTTCAAAACCTTCTTCACAAGAACCGCCTATACCATTTCCCCACCGACTCCAGAAGCAGAAATTGGATAATGAATATGGTAAGTTTCTGGCAATGCTGAAGCAACTAAATGTCAACATACAGTTTGTAGACCCCATTGCCAAAATGCCAAACTATGCCAAATTCCTCAAACACCTCATATCCAACAAAACTAAATTGGCCGAAGTCGGTACGGTACCTCTCAATGTAGCTTGCTCAGCTATTCTGCAACAACCACTGCCTTCAAAATGCAATGATCCGGGCAGCTTCACCATTCCAGTCACAATTGGTAGCACCTCATTTCCATACTCCCTATGCGATCTGGGTGCCTCCATTAATTTGATGCCCCTCTCAACTTTCAAAAAGCTGGGAATTGGAGAGATGAAAAACCAAGATGACCCTGCAACTGCTGGCGATGGTTCAGTACTACCCAAGCGGAGTGGTGGAGGATGTTATCATTAAAGTGGAACTTATACTTCCCATGCGATTTTGTCATTCTAGACATCGAAGAGAACTCCACTACACCTCTCATCCTTGGACGACCATTCCTTGCCACAGCCGATGTGCACATTTGGGTAGCCCAGGGGAAAATCACCCCTTCAGCTTATAACGAAAAGCTGGAGTTTGCATCAGGAAGATCTCCAGATAGCAAATCCAAAGATCTCAAGTTCGTAAGGGATACTCAATCATCATCATCCCCACTTCTGTTTATCACCCTTCCAGACGGCATGTCTATTACAGAGATACCACCACCAATCCCGGACGAAGAGCGGGATAAGAAAAGAAAACATGCATCCAGGTGGACACTCAAAAATACCATCGAGTCATGCTTTGGATCTCCTCCTCATAACCACCCCCCAGGATCGATCTAACGACAAAGCGTCTAGCCAAAGACGTTAAAGAAGGGCAGCTTTCCGGGAGGCAACCCGGACGAACTTATCTTTTATATGCTTTTTATGCTGTTTTAATTTTCAGGTTCCCTTTAAATTTTTTTTTGCTAACTCTTAACCCCGTTTATAGTATGGTTGCTTCTAGTGTCTTATGCAGGTGCAATTTCATGTCTACACCGCAACCAAGCTACGCTACTTGAGGCTGAAGCTCAAGTGTGGGGGAAGTTCAATACACGCTAGCAAAAATAATCTCAGGGGAGTACCAGTTTCTTTAATTATGCTTTTATTTAAATAAATCTGCAGAGGAGAGTTTATGTGCTTAAATGATATTCGTGAGCTTCGTGTTCTCTCTATTTTATCTACTTACCGAAAAGGCCTTCTGAACTTTCCCTTGTTTTTCTGGTGAACAATGAGGACATTGTTCAAATTAAGTGTGGGGGAGTGTCCCCTTTTCGGTGACATTTTATGCTAAAATGCTTAATCTCTCTGCTTATCTTGCGTTTGTTCAAATTCAATATCGTGGACCCTTTTTATGTGGGTTGTTCTCTTTAAGAATAAATATGTTATGAATTGTGGGATAAATGGTATAAATTGTACAAAATTTTAAAATTTTGATTACTTTTGAGGAGCATTTTTATGCGGTGTGACCAAATGATCTGAAATGGATGGATTTTTATTACTCAGGGGTTCTTTCTGTCTTCTTTTTAGGGATTGCTAAGGGGTGCTTCTCTGTCAAAAAAAAAAAAAAAATAAAAATAAGGGACTTGCGAGACACCATTGGTAACCAACAAAGAGAGTTGAGTGTTCTTAAAAACGAAGGCTTAATGCCTACATATTATCTTCTCATCTCTTATGCAAAAGTGAAACAAATGCATAATTCTATTTTTCCTTTTGTTTTCTCCTCAATGCCCATTCTTGAGAGAAGTTGGCCATGGTAAAAGTTCTCAAAGTCACCTTAACAAGAAGCATTGAAGTACTCCGGATCATACCCCGAAACTCTAATTTTTATTTTTGCCCTGAGTACACCTATGCCACCAGTAGGTGATGGATCACACTCCTCTAAAAAGTTTAAGATCATGTACTATTGACTTCTTTATCCTACCCTTCGTAATAGTATTTTTAATATTGAGCATTCCCTACTTATTGGGTACATGGTTTTGCTTGAGGACAAGCAAAAGGTAAGTGTGGGGGTGTGATAAGTGTCTAAATGAGCATGTTTTATAGGTGTATTTCATATATTATATTAACACTTTTCTTGCTCATTTCTCCACTTCGGTTAGTTTTCCTCTAGTTTATGTTTTATTGTTTATCTCACAAATTTATTGGTTTAACATGAGGAAAACCAAGCTGGAAGTAAAGTAGACGAAGAGACGAACGCATAGACGCAAACGGCTCAGAAAACGGAGACCAAACGAAGAATCTAGAGCCGGTCAAAGTTGTAGAAAGGGAATAAACCAAGAACAACCGCCCATACAGGCGGACTAGTGTCATTTGTGTCCGCGTCCAAACTGGCGGACTCGTGTCATTGTGTCCGCGACTTAACTGGCGGACTCGTGTCATTGTGTCCGCGACTTAACAGGCGGACGATAAACAGAGCCAACCGCGCCCAAACAGGCGGACAACACACAAGACACAACCTCCTGTTTTGAGGCGGACAAGACTCAAGCGCAACACCAATGCAACCGCCCCATATTAGGCGGTACCAAACACATACAACCGCCTCAAACAAGGCGGTACCAAACACACAAACCGCAAGTCCTTGGGCGGTTGTTTAACCAGTCGCCGCGAAACAGTTTTCTTCTTCGCGCCCGTAAGTTGATTTTGTTATCCATCTACTCTGCCGGCGCCTACCATAAATCTCTCACGCGTTCCAGTTCCAGATCTCTGTCCCCTGCAATTAATGATCAATCAACGAGGAGCAATCAGTCTGCAATCAAATTGCGTACGGATCTTCTTCTCCTCTGCCTCTATATAAACTCACCCCTTCAACACAACAAATACACCACGCAACACCACGCACGACGGGAGTCTGAAGAATATTTTCACCACACTCATCCATTCGCTTCCACTTATTTTCCTCCCGTAACACCACATCATTCCACACTCACGCAGTAACAAAAGAAATAGTAGAGCAGCAGCGAGAGCGAGAGCAGACCAGTTCTTCCTCTGAAATAATGTCAAAATCTGTCTGTGCTATCTTCTTATCTCCGTTAATGTCTGAGTAATTTTCTTTTGTATCCTAGGATGGGGGTTTGATTTCTAATATTACGTAAACAATATTTTATCACCTGTCTCACTTGTTAACTTGTTTTAATTCCTTTCAACTAATATTGCTAAATGCTTTGCGCGACAAACGACTGCATTTATTTGGTAACTATCAACTCATGATTTTGAGATAGTCTAGTTACCACAAAGGAATTAATCTTAGTATTTACACTCCGGACTGAGCAGGAAAATATTAAGGCTTTTATTAAGAGTTCGTAACTGACAATTATTAACTCTAATAGGCAATAAATAATTGAGACAGGTTATAAATCTGTTTAAGTAATTTAGGAAATTCCCCCGCTATCCTAGGATACATTTTTCCATTCACATCAATTAATTCACCTTTTTACTGTTTTTATTATATTTGCACTGATCAAACAACAAATCAAGCTTGCCTTCGGCTAAACCCCTTTTTACAGTTTTTAAGTAACTACCAAGACTAGGATAAATTGAACAATCTCCCTGTGGATACGACACTTGTTTTACTAACTACGACCGGGATTTGTTTGCAGCCCGACGTTTAATTTGAGTTTTTAATTTCTTTTCTTTTAATTTTACACCAGTTTAACCACTCAGAAAATAATCATCTGCAAATCTACATTTCGTTCCTAGTAATCTAGGCATGTCCACCGGTCCCTTCCATGACCATGTCTGCTTCGGGTACCTGCACACTAAAAACGTTCGCCCTAGGGGGTCAGCTTACGCTGAATATGATAACCGCATACCCCGCGTACTAGCGAGGGTACGCCGACCATTTGGTCGAATACATGCAATTCATTTGCAACCCATACATACATACATGCTTTCATTCACGATACTACAATACTTCGCAAGGTATACATACATTCGCACAGTACAATACATGCTTGGAAGACAATACGAGTCAACCAATACTTACTTACCATCTTCCAGAATACACATACACAATACATACTCGTTACATACTCATTACGCAATACGGAGATACACTTCTCCAATTCACACAGAAGGCTTGTTAGCTTCTTTACACACCCGGGTTAATCGGGTGTTCAGTACTCATTTACTAAAGGTCAATGACTTACAATAGTCAAGACCGATACTCATACAATACTTACTTCTTACTTACTTTACTCCAGTTAAGTCGGTATGACCTCCGGGCAGGGATTACTACATCCCACCACCGGGCTTTAGGGTGGCCCACTAATCCAGGATGCTAACCCATTCAAGGGAATTGGTCCATGGAAAAGATTACAGCCAGGATTCGGATCCAACCTCTTGTGTTTCCTTATCCTCACGCGTGGCCGAAACTATATCGGACTTCTACTCATTCCATTTACTCATTACTCATGTTAGGAGTTAGATTGTTTGGAATTAGTAGAAGTCAGTACTTCACTTCCATACATCCATACAATACACAAGTACACATTACTTACACATACTCTTCATTTCCATTCATACATTTCATGAATTATACAAACTAGATGTTCAAGAAGATACACAAGAACAAAATAGTTCAAACACAGTTAAGTGCAATATAAGTCCGATTCGTGCATTTATCTTATTGGTGATCACATAAGAACACAAATCGGGGTAACCAGGTTAGGATACAGAGCATGAAGAAATCATACCTTTCACCGTTGATTTACTCTAGCGGGCGTTCCCTTGTTCCTTTGGTTCACATTTGTTTCTCGAACCTTACTCTCGAGTCAATGACTACATGCCAAATGATTCCATTAATACTAAGCTTTACAATACATGCTTAATTACTATGCCCGTACTTTCCCCGTTATCCCGTTGTTTCGGTTTAACTTAATGTTCTTATACCTACAATTTCCTTAATTTGTTTTCTTACTCATTTACTTATTTCCTTACCATTACTACCTCATTAATGGCGTATCACTACATTCATATGCATATATGTGTATAGGCATATATATATATATATATACATACATAGGACTACCATAGTCATATAATAAAACATATAGTTTTTTTTTCTGTTTTGACTCAACCGACCTTATCCAGGGTCGGACCCAAAGTCGGTCGAAGTCAGTAAGTTTCGTTAAGGCAAAATTCCAGGCTCGACCGACCTTGCATGTCCGGTCCCAAGGTCGGTCCATTCCAGTGAGTTACGTACATGAAAATTTCAGGCCCGACCGACCTTGCAAGTCCAGTCCCAAGGTCGGTCCGTTCCAGTATGTTCTGGGTTCGAGTTTTCTGGACTCGACCGACCTTGCCCAAGTTCGGTCCCAAGGTCGGTCCATTCCAGTAGACCTCTGGGCTTCACAATTTACGACGTGACCGACCTTGCAAGTTCGGTCCCCAAGGTCGGTCGAAGTCAGAAGACTTCCCGTCTTTGTATTTTAAGGCTCGACCGACCTTGCGGGTTCGGTCCCAAGGTCGGTCCGGCCCAGTACTTCAGTTTTAAAATCTGTTTCTTAGTGTTTTACTTTCCCATTGATTCCCCAATTTACCAATTCTTCCCTACATGTTTACCACCCATTTAGATTCTCTAAATCACCTTACTTCATCCACCAAGTCCATTACTAAATTCATTTCCCATTCTCATAGGGATTTACACAATTTCCTCTCTTTCCATTCCTACACACATAGCAATTTTTGTTCCTCTTCTGCTACAGCTTTTGAACCGACTTCTACCATTCAATACTCCTACCACCAATACCATTACTTGTATCCTCATCACCTTATTTTCCATTCAATCCTCCCCCTTTATCTAACTCCTCTCCAATCTGTTACAGAGTTGTTTGCTACACACTTTAAGCTTTCCAAAACACCTAGTTCCTCCTAGTTTCTCCAATGCATTTTTAATACTTCATGCTACAGATCTTTACATCCTTTATCCTCATATCACAACTACCATTCCATGGTTACTATGTATCTCTACTATCACCAATACACACCTTGATTCTCATCTTCACCAAGTCATTCTTAATACACGATCCTACTAAAATTTCACCATAGCTCACCTACTTTTCTTACTTAGCAACACATACACATTCCCACCAAATTCATTCCTAATATAGCCACACCCTTGCAAGGGTCCTACCAGCACTCAAGCAAATATAATTTCACCAATACTTTCTCAATCCATAATTCTAATACACATACACATTACATTTGGCTCCAAAGCCTACAATTCAAATACTTGCTCTTAAATACTCAAACTTCCACAACTTCAATACTAATACAATGTTTGGGTTCTTTAAATTGGTTCACCCATTCCCATTACTCTAATGCACTAAAATTTTAGCATTAGGAAAGAGCTCTTACCTTGAGCTTATAATTCTTTCTTCCTTTCCAATTTTCCTTCTTCTCTCTTCTTTGCACCCAAAATCGGTCATATGGGGAATGGAGTTACCAACTCCATTCCCATCACCCAAAGCACATAAAAGAAGTGTAATTAACATACTAACCCTTTAATTAATGCTAGTTCATAGAGATGTTTAAAGCACAAATTCTAGGGTTTACCTTTGGAGTGTTTTAGGAGGGGTTTTAGCCCTTGGTTCAAGAAGGTGAATCCACCACCATTGCAAGGTTGATATTATGCTCAAAAGAGAGAGAGAAAATGGAGAGTTACAAGGAGGTGAAAATCGGTTACAAGCAGGGATGGAGAAATATGAGTTCTTTCATGGAGATTTTTACCTTAATGGAGAGAGGAGACTCCAAGCTCTACTTTGATGTCATTTTCTCTTTGAATGGGGAAAACCCATGGAGATGAACTTCTTCATTTTTGGATTTTGAAAAGAGAGAAATGTAGAGGAGAATGAGGGGAGCAAGAATATGTATTTATTTTTGCATTTGGAGCTCACATGGAGGTGGAGCATGGAGAAGAAGATGAAGTTGCCATTGTTGTTGTTGGGGGAGCTCAAAATCGCCCAAACCAGAGAGAGAGGAGGGAGAAATCGGTGGAGGGGAGGAAGGAAAGAGAGAGGTGAGTGAAATGTGAGAGTGAGGTGAGAGGAAAGGGTATAAAGTAGTTTTTTTTTATTTTATTACTTTTTGCTTTTGCTCTCTTATTTAGTTAGCTAGTTACATGTGTGTGAGAGGGGTTGTTTGACTAATAAAAATCGGCCCCCTACTGTATTACTAGCTGGAGCGTTTCTCGTCTTTTACAGAAAACGCTCGTTAGTTTACCCGGTATTGGTACTATTCACTAACCGGGCCCTTTTTCCCGAATTTTCTCGTTTCTTTATTTTTTTATTGGTTATTAAGCTTCCATAAATGCTTAATAATTATTATTTAATGCTTCATAATTTTTACGGGTCCATTTGACCCCTTAAAGTCACGTTTTTGGGTTTCCTCGAAAAACGTGCTCTAAAGCTCTATTAGCGTTTTAATACATTATTTGAATCCCTTTTCTTCGGGAGTTGTTCCCATATATTATTTAGGTCTTATTAAACCTTTAGGATTCATATAATACGCTAACCGAGGTCGCATACCTCCTACAGTTGTCTAACGCTTATTTAGCGTTTTTCGCCTTTTAAGCGTTTATTATTTCTTTTGGATTTATTTTTCCTTACCAATATTACCTAAGCATTATTAGGCTCTTAAATAAGGATTAGAATAATCTTAATCACTATATTTAAGTTTGGGGTATTTCACGTTCTGTACTGAAAATTATAGCGTTGCAAAGTTGGCACCCTGAAAGACAAGTTCGAAACTTTTCCCAGAAAACCAAAATTGAATCCTTTGGATTCGAGCAATTCCTGTAAGTTTTTCTTCAAATTCTTCCGTCCTTGCTAATCTGTATTGCATTACCGGTCAAAACCATGTTCCAATTGCATCAATTAAGCATTAGATTGAGTGAATTAGCCAGATTTATATTCGGAAACCCATGTAAACCCTAACTTCGAAACCGAAATCGAAAACCAATGAATCCCGCATGTTAGCTAGCGAATTTGGTATCATTAGAACCGGAACCGAATTTCAAAACCATAGAAACAAGAATCACTCAATTTCGTTCTGTGGATTAGGAGAAATTATCGAATTAGTACTCGTGTATAGAATGGAATTCGCTGATGAACTAGAGGTTCAGGGACCGTCCGATCGGGTTTTAAAAGATTGGACGGTCGAGATTAGATCGTGGATTATTAAGAGTATTTCAGTTTTATAATATTTCAGGTTTTAACTAAACTTGTTGAATTTAGTTAATGGCCTTCCCGAATGTATTTTGACTTGAAATTTTAACCATAGATTCCTTATAAAATCTAGTTTATTGTGATGTAAATTAATATGGTTTTGGAGTTTGTAAACGTAAGTTATGAATTTTGCAAGTTACGGGTTTTATGGAATTATTTGGTTAACTAAAAAAGATATTTTTTATGAAATAAAAATTTTATAATATGTATAAAATGTTATAGTTACTGTATATTAAATTTGGGAATTTGTGGACAATGGTAAGTGGGTTTAAAAATTGTGTTTATGAGTTTTTCATAAAAATAACTTATAATATATGGTTTTTAATGTAACCAACAATTAAAGTATGGTTTGTTAATAAACTTTTAAGCTGGGTAAGATAAGGAAAACTAAATTAACATTTTATAACAGTATGTTTATAAATGTTTTGGGTAATATCTTTTAAGAGGGGTGGAATTATTTACATATATGTATATATACTTGTATGGAAGAATTAAAATAGAAACTTATGTTAAATCAAGGAATTTAATTGTTCTACATTTTATTTATTATATTATGTGGGAGTTAATATTCTTAATTAAAACTAAGGAATATATATGTATTTTTACACCTATTTAAAAAGGGAATAAAATAGTTAACTTAGGGTAAAACAGGGAGCTAATTAAAACAACACTTATATTAACTAAATACTATAGGAGCTAGTATCCTAAGATATAGTAAAAGAAATGCTTTATGAAACGTACATGGAATGCAGTTTAATGTTGAAGTAATAAGATAGTTTAAATACAATAAGTTACATAGGGGATGTCTTAATTAAATTCTAATACAGGTATACTTATATATATTAAATAAATAAAGGAAAACACTTCATTTAATAAACCGTATATCGGTTGTGGTTATGCCTAAAAGTTATTAAACATAATTAAATACAATAAAATTTCTTAAAAATGTTTTGGATAAATCTTAATACATAAAGATATATATATATATATATATATATATATGTATATAAATACATTCAAATAGATGAGGGGAATAACATCCCTTGTGATACTTATAACAAGAAGGATATATATATATATATATTAAACCTTTGGTTTTAATCGGGGTGTAATTACATAGTCACTATTAACTTAAGGGTTTAATTACACAACATAAACGAAACACGGTCTTGGGTTAACCTACTAAGCCCGAGCCTATGAACTCCCAAAGCCCACGTAAACAATTCAAAGAGAGTTTGGGCCACTCTCAGGGATAAATTCTAAATCATTCCAAACTAAGCGAAATGGGCCTAGCAAAGGATTTAATTAACAAAAACGAGCCCAAACCCTTGTGAGAGAATAATGCCAAACCTGGAACTACAGATCAGTAAGAATAGGAGGTTGTTTGGTTTATAGTCCCTTAACTAATCGACACTTGGGACACCTTAATTATAGGTTACTATTGGGGAATCACTTATTCGAGTTATTTATTGTTCTTCACATACCAGGTACGATTTCTCGTACTCCGATACTGTTGCTGATTGACTTATGTGATGTTTTTGACAAATGCTAACTGAGTTTCAGAGGAATTTCTAAAAGGAAATGATTGTGTGACTAACTCAGCTTGTGTGACTAACTGAGCCTTGAATGTGAAACTTACATGGGTATTGGTTCCTTCTATTTGGTGTTCTGTTAGACATTAACTGCTTAGGGTTTACGCTTCTGCACATTGTAGGACTGAGTGTTTTGGAATTGCTCTAGGTAGTTAGTGATCTAGTGGGAATGTGGAGAAGGTCAATTTCGGTAATTCTTCTTTTGACTCTGGATATCGTTTCAACCATGAGCCGGGTCTTGTTGTTTCGACGTGCGCGCGTCTTCAATGGTAACAGTGAGGGGATGTATATCCCCTGTCCCAAAAGGACGTAGTAGACAGTGAGGGGTTGTATATCCCCTGTCCCAAAAGGGACATAGTCGACAGTGAGGGGATGTATATCCCCTGTCCTAAAAGGACATACTTGGCGGTGGGGGCCATCTCTCCCAGTTGATTTGTTTCCACTCTTGAGTTATTAGTTCTTGGATATATCTTTTCATTCCTAGTCCATTGTGGCTATCTGGGTCTTTCTACTCCTAACCGGAAATGGGATTTAACTAAGGCAATGGATGTTCACTAACACATGTTGTGGTTTTGTTTCACTAACTTTACCTTTCTGTTATTTATCTTTATTCTTAACTTGTTATCTTGATTTGGTGATTTGTGAAATGCCTTGTTCCTCTGTGTGGTTTAAGTGATTGTATTCAAGCTATTATTTATTTAAGAGTTGTGTTATAAGTTTGTTTTTGGAGGATCGTACCAGTTCCATTCCAAGGAACTGACCCACCCCTCTCGGGGTGGGCTGCTTGGTTTTATCTTGCAGGTACGAGAATTTTAACAGGTGGCCACGAAAATAACGAGTGAGTGGGATGCGATTAGGTGTTGTGGAGAGTTTACGTGTTTTATTACTGCTTTATTTTTGTTAAGTTTTCTCGAGGTTCAGGCCGTGACAATTGTAATCTTTAAGTTGTAATTGGTGAGGTTTGGTGCCGGGTGTTTGGAACCCGATGGTCTGTATGCCTTTAATATTTTATTTCCGCTATAAATATGTTAAATAGGGACGTTACAAAGCATCACCATCTACTACGACCACAAGAGCTTACAGTATGTATTCACGCAGAAACACTAGTAGAAAAATGGCCATTTTCGGCCCCCCATTTTCGGCGGTTTTTAAATTTTCGTCGAAAATGTGTATCGGGTCATGCTATTTTCGGCGGTTGTATATAGGAACCGCCGAAAATAGTTAAGTCGAAGCATCATTTTCGGCAGTTCCTATATACAACCGCCGAAAATAGCCAAATCGAAGCATCATTTTCGGCGGTTCCTATATACAACCGCCGAAAATGGTCTTTTGAGTTGGCTATTTTCGGCGGTTGTATATAGGAACCGCCGAAAATGATGCTTATTTCTAATACCCTAGCGCCCCGACTCGACATATTGTCGAAGCTCTGCTGCCTCTCTTCTTCCTCGACGCTCTCTACTCCAGCTCGCCCTCAAATCGCCCTCTCTTCTTCTCGGTCGCCGCCGCACCTAACGCCGCCGTCACCGCCGCCGCCTCCTGCCGCCCCAGTCGCGCCGCTACCCCCGCGGTCTGCTGCTGCCCAAATCCAACGCCAACAGAGAATCGGGGTTAGTTTTTCTCCGATTCGAAACTTTTGAAATTTTGTTGAATTGGGTCCTAATTTGTTGTTTATATGTAATTGTTGATTGATATATGTATTCTGGAGTGTAATTGATTGATTGGTTTGATTGGAAATACAATATGTGGGCAATTTTAGAAAATAAACTATACGCTCGCAAGGTGTTCGATGAAATGATTTAACCAATTTCAATGATTTTTTTTGCTATCTTACCATTGTTTATGTGAATTTTTGAGAAGTAAACGACCTTGGTGAATTGACGTATCAATTGTACTGTGTTTTCTTCATTTAGATACCACACAAGATTGGCAGTAGTAGTCGCGTTAGCTAGCTCCTCGTGTCTTCACTCGCCACCCGCTTCCGTTTGATCATCGTCCTTCCAAATACCGGTTAGTTTTTTTTTCAACCTAAATCAATTTCAATTTATCATGCATAATTGTTTGTATAATTTGTTGATTTATATAAAATAGTTAGTTGCAGGATTATATATATATATAACACGATAGAATAACCACAAAATAATGTATATGCCAGCAAGGTGTTCTATAAAATGTTTGTGTAGTTAGTTTATTTATATTTAGTAGCTAGTTAGTTGAGTAGATGTACATATATAAATATAACAAAATAAAATAACCAACTATATATTATTATATATATATATATCATCAAGTAGTATATAATTATAGATGTGTATATACATATAAGACAACCAAGTAGTATATACAATATATATATATAGATGTATATACATTATATATAATATGCATATAACACAACCAAGTAGTATATATAAGATAGCGTATTATATATATTATACATACTCGCCGTGTGAGAACCATATCGATATATATCCTTTTCCGAAGATAGGTTAGTTATTGTTATTTTTTATATTTAATATTTTAAATGTTGGTTAAGTTATTATACATTATAACACTTTTTTCTAAATATTTTTAAAATTTTGACTGGTTGTTTGTAGAATGGACCGTGAATGGATGTACGGTCTGCGAGGGAATTATTATGAATCGAAAGTGGAAAATGAATTTTGTAAAGCAGCTCTCTATCATCAGAAAAGGATGAACGACACTCATATTCCCTGTCCATGTGCACAGTGCGAACTTCGCAACAAATTCCCTAACCTACATACTATCAGATTTCATCTATCACGACGTGGATTTATGCCAAACTATAAGATATGGTTTTTGCATGGCGAGTCTTTCGAAGCTAGTAGCAGGGTGCATACTTCCATCCAGCAGAATAGTGAACCAAGAAAGGTTACCGATGATACCACATTTCCTGATAATGAGTGTGATCAGAGTGACACTGAAATCAACAATGATAGTGAAAAGATTGAACAACTGAACTCTATGCTGCAAGATGTTGAGGATAATTTCACAGAAAAGCCTGATGAATATCAAAGATTAGTTGACGCATCACGGTCCCCTTTGTTCCCCGGATGCACCAAATTTTCAAAATTGACATCCGTGCTACACTTGTTCAATCTGAAAGCAAGATTCGGCTGGAGTGATAAGAGTTTTACGGCAATACTAGAACTATTCCACGACATGCTTCAAGATGATAACAATCTTCCTACATCCACTTATGATGCAAAAAAGTTGATGTGTCTTATAGGTGTGGAGTATGAAAAGATACACGCATGTCCAAACAGTTGTGTATTGTACAGAGGAGAGAATAAACATTTGAATCAGTGTCCAAAATGTCATTTGTCACGCTAAAACATAAGGACAGCCAAACATCCAATTCTAAGAAAAAAAGTCCTCCAGCAAAAGTCATTTGGTATTTACCCATAATACCAAGGTTCAAACGTCTGTTTGCAAATGTCAGAGATGCCCAAAATTTAAGATGACACGCAGAAGGAAGGAAAAATGATGATAAGCTGAGACATCCAGCTGATTCACCATAGTGGAGGACTATCGATAGAAGATTTGAAGATTTTGCCAGTGATAATCGAAATTTGAGACTCGGGCTATGTACAGATGGGATGAATCCCTACGACACTCTAAGTAGTCAACACAGCACTTGGCCTGTTCTATTGGTGATTTAGAATCTTCCTTCGTGGTTGTGTATGAAGCGAAAATACATAATGTTATCATTGTTGATTTCTAGTCCTAAACAACCCGGACATAATATCGATGTATACCTTGCACCGCTGATTGACGATTTGAAATTGTTATGGAATCAGGGGACAGTGGTTTATGACAGTTACGGCAGACAAAACTTCACACTTCGTGCCATGTTGTTTTGCACAGTGAATGACTTTCCAGCGTACGGGAATTTATCTGGATACACGGTGAAAGGTGCATTTGCTTGCCCAATATGTGAGGACGACACTTGTTCTGATCGTCTAAAGTTTTCTGGAAAAAACATGTACATGTGTCATCGTAGATTGTTGCCATCAGCACACCCGTACCGTAAAAAAAGGAAGTTATTCAACGGAAAGACTGAAACATGTGTTGCTCGTATACCTTTGAGTTCTCAAGAGATCTATGAAAAGGTGAAAGACATTGAGAATGTTTTCGGTGTTCCGTCCAAATCTACCCAAAAAAACATCTGGAAAAAATCTTCAATATTTTGGCAACTTCCATATTGGAGACATTTATCTGTTAGGCATTGTCTTGATTTTATGCATATTGTCAAAAATGTTGGTGAGGCTGTTGTTGGGACTTTGCTTAACATACCTGGGAAAACAAAAGACGGAATAAAGGTTCGAAGAGACATGCAAGCTTTGGGCATACGTGAGGAGTTGCATCCTCAAGAAAGAGGCAAACGAACATATTTACCTCCAGCATGTTACACTTTGTCTAAGAATGAGAAGATCAGCTTCTGCAAATGTCTTCAATCCCTTAAGGTTCCTACGGGTTATTCATCTAACTGGAAAAGTCTTGTGTCAATGAAGGACTTGAAATTGGTCGGGTTGAAATCTCATGATTATCACATTCTAATGTTGCATCTCCTTCCTTTTGTCATTCGTGGTATATTGCCGAAGGATGTGCGAAATGCAATTACAAGACTATGTTTTTTTTTTAATGCAGTGTGCAATAAAGTCGTGGATGCTGATACACTTGACAGTCTGCAACGTGATGTTGTTGTTACGATCTGTGAACTTGAAATGTATTTTCCACCCTCTTTTTTTGACATCATGGTTCACTTAGTTGTTCACATTGTTAGGGAAATCAAATTATGTGGTCCCATATATTTGAGGTACATGTATCCGTTTGAGAGATACATGAGAATTTTGAAGGGAAGGATGAAGAATAGATATCGACCTGAAGGAAGCATTATAGATGGGACAATAACCGAAGAAGTGACAAATTTTGTACTGAATACTTAAAGGGTGTAGTTGCTATTGGAGTACCACAACCTAGACACACGGGAGGGACAGAAGGTCAAGGTGTTACTGGGAAAAAAATTGTGGCAATTGATTCATCCTCAATGGAGTTAGCACATTTGTTCGTTTTACATCACCTTGAGATTATTGAGCCATTTTTTGAGAAACACATGACTACACTAAGAGGTCAATATCCTGGGAGGAATATTGTTTGGTTGACAAAAGAGCAAAACAAGACCTTTTGTTCATGGTTTAGAGACCATGTGTAACACCCCTACTACGCACATAACATTACTTGAAATCGCAGTGGAATTTAAACAACTAAACAGTAACTAAACGATTGGTGCTACAACGTCGTCAACCACCCACGTGGTTAACAAGGCTGAATAAATACAAGTGTACCGGTCTGATGATCAGACTCCCGAGCATGGAACTAATAACCATATATATACCTTAACAAAATAACGAGTGTTTACATACATCCTTCACTGTTAACCATCACTGTAAACCGTTCATAACCAAATACATAACGCCACGGGAGCACAGGCGCATCCCGGGCCAACATCCGAAGGTAATCAAAAGTAAACCTGCAACCTAGGATCTAAAGCCACTCCTCTTCTTCGATCCTCATCCTGCAGTAAAAGAAATATGGAGCCCCCGAGGGGGTCAGCAACCCTTGGCTGGTATGGTTAACGTGCAGCCCATCGGCTACCGGGATGCGCGCAAACTAATTGTCATGATGACATGGCATTCACTTTTAAAACACACAACTTATACATATATATCATAACATGGGTATTGTACACAACATCACACACATCACACAAGAACAATTCCTTTTAGGAAGAGAACCAACACAGTTAGTCCCCATAGAGAGCCTAGAGAATGTTGCCATGCTCATGCTAAGCTCGTTACATAACTCGTTACCGTCCTGTTAGATTGAACGGATAACTTAACACAAGGTGCCTCGGATATAGTGATCCAAGCCGACCGAAATAACACATAGTATGCCCCTGTGGCCCGACGTGAGTCAGTAAAATAGCCTTGGTTAAGCTAAAGGGAAGGTTGGAAACCAAATTGGAAAACAACCATAACATACAAAGAGAATCGAACCGGTTATGACATCGACTCCCATACTCACATGCGTGGCCGGAACAGACCGGACTCCTCACTTCCCCCGTTAGTACTTGTTAGCAGTTCATTATTGAACTCAATGCACAAATCACAATAATAGGTCAAGTCTTGTTAGACACACACAAGGGAAGAGAGAGTCATTCTTAACAACATAATAATATTTAACAACTGTAAACTCTTTACATGATTTAATCTTACAAAGTCATAAACACACAGAAAAACAAACAACACACAAGCCGGTGTAAACCGGTAGGCAACAGACTGCAAGAAAACCATACCTTGGTCCTTGCCTCGATTGATTCCCTCCGTAGGTCACTCCTATACATGATTAATAACGTCGGTTAATTTTTTATTTAACTTCAAACTTACTATATGTTTAACATGATTGTATGACATGTTTTTAATGTCTAACTTACCCTAGGTTACCTTCATTATACCCCCTAGGGTTAACTACATTTATCACATTCTTTGTTTTGTTTTTATATAAGTTTTGGTCTGTCCGACCCACCGTCCGACCCACAACTGGGTCAGACCCTTCCAGTGGTTTTCGGGTTTGAAAAACTTACCTTGTCCGACCCATGTCCGACCCAACCTTCTGGGTCGGACCATTCCAGAGAATTTTATCGACCTTAGAACATACATGTCTGACCCATGTCCGACTCACTCGACTGGGTCGGACCATTACAGAACTCTTACCGCCTTACAAAACACGCCTGTCCGACCCACGTCCGACTCACTCGACTGGGTCGGACCATTCCAGAACATTTTCCGTCCTTCAAAACATGACCGTCCGACCCAAGTCCTCTGGGTCGGACCGTTCCAGAACAATTTCCAGACGTCTAACAGAGGCTGTCCGACCCAAACTTGGGTCGGACCCCTGGGTCGGACGCCATCTAAACTTGCCCAAACTTTGTCAAATCTTCACCAAACTTCTCCTAAAGCCTCTTAATGTTTCCTAACTACATTTGGTACACTTATATCCACATACAACATCCATGAAACTCATTATCTATCACCTTAAACACTTACTCATTTCATACCGAAATTCCTAACACTTATGTTATTTCCTCCTAGTTTCCCAAGTGGTGTTTCATACCTATGATAGCTACTATCCCAAAATGCTTTCTCCTCAATTTAACATCATCTCCCAAGCATCATTTCTTACCACTTATATCCTAGTTGATGTCCAAGTCCCTTTGTTTACCTAGGACACCTTAAGATATTATTTCTCCTCTTGTAAGATACTTAAGCATTTCCAACATCTCTAGTTCACCAAGCCTTATATAAACACTTAGAACTTCTTGCTTCTTACCTAAATTTTGACATGGATTCTCCTACAACATTACTAAGCCAAAACACTTTGTTTTCTCCATTAAGCACACAAGAACACCTAAATTCACCAAGAACACTCTTACACATAAAGTTTCACCAAATTTACACTACATCACAATATAGTGCATAATTTAAATTGCATGGCACTTAGGCCCTTAAAATGCATGGCTCTTAGGCCCTTAAAGTGCATAACTCTTAAACACTGAATTTCCACAATATATATGCCTTTGACCTGCGAATACGTACAACAAGACATATGTTTTTTTACTAGTCTCCTTGAGAACATTTCACTAGGTCATTTACCATTTGCTCTTTAGGTAGTTTTAACAAGCATTATAAGCTCATTTCTCCTAAGGCATTAAACTACATTAGGTTAGTACATTTACCTCTTTTCCACACAAACTCCTTTCTTGTTTAAAATCGGCTAGGTACTTAATTCCTTGTCAACTACTAAACAATATACAAGCATTGAAATGAGTATACAAGCTCCAAGCTTAAACTCATTGTAAACCCTAGTTTTACATTATTTCAAAAACATTAATGTAGTTGTTTTACCTTGGTCTTTGAAGAGAGTTTGAATATCTATGAAGAGAGGACTCCACCTAGTCCTTGAAAGGTTGGAATGAAGCTAAAACAAGGCCATATAAAGAGCACCCTCAATAGGTATTTTCGGTCATCAACAAAACATGGAGGAAATGAAGTTTTTATTTGAGATTCCTTACCTAGAAGCAAAGGAGAGTAATAATATGTAGAAATACAAGCTCAAACTCCTTCAATGGTGGAACTCCATGGCACCGAAATGGTGGTTTTGAAGTTTTGAGAAGATAGGAATGAAGAGCTTGATGAGACTAAGAGAATGGTGGTGTTTGTTTTTGATTTGGTTAAGTGAGCTAGATTTTACAAGAGATCAAAGAAGAGGTTTAATGGTGGTGGTGTGATATTACCGTGGAAGAGAATGAAGAAGAGAGGTTGAAGAGAGCGTGGAACCGTGCGAATGCAAGGAAGAAAGGAGAAATGAAAGTGAACTTACTTTTTGAAGATATTTGTAGTTATAAAGTAAAAAGTAGTTTAATTAGTTTTCTTTATTTACTTAATATGTTAACAAGAGAGTGGTGAGTCACCACACTTAAGAAAACCGGCCCCCATTAATACTTAGGGGTATTATAGTCTTTATTTGTCAATTTAATTACTTATACAAACATATGTTACAAACTAGCTTATTAAAATCACTATTCATAAAAACAAGGCACTTAGAAGTGAAATTTTTGACTTCCCATTGATATAGACCTCCAAATGTGATACTATATAGTACACATATTAATTAAAGAGTAATGATGGACATTTAGCCATTCAAAACTCATTTACAAGACAATTTTTCGAAAATGTGCTTTAAGACTCCTTAAAGCACATTTTGTGTTTTAACTTGTTTTCAAGCTTGGTTTTCTTTGGTAATTGGTTTAATATGTTCATTAGTATATAAATAAGGTCTTGGTAAGTTCATTAGGTCTTAACCAAGCTTATCCCAAGCTTAGAGCACATTTTGGCTCTTATTGACCTTAAAGCACATTTTGTGTTTTCTTTTGTTTAAATTTGTTTACTAATGTTTCTAATACTCTTTTTAGTCTTAATATACCATATTTAGGTGTTTAAATAACATAACTAGGTTTGGGGTATTTCAATCTACCCCCTTAAAAGAACTTTGTCCCCAAAGTTCATACTTCCACATATCCTAAATATTAGAACACGGGAACACATATCAACAACACTTCCATAACAACATTAACAACATTTTTACATTACATCGGACACAAGGTCCAAACAACAAAACATCACAACATCATTCAGACTCAGTGGTCTGTAACATAACAGGGTAACAACATAACAACACAACACAGACAATGTATCCAAATACATGTCATACACATAACCGAAACGGCTCTACCCCCCTTAAATAGGGGTACGCCCCGTACCCTAAGAAGTAAACAATGACGGGTACTTCGCCTTAATCTTATCTTCCAGCTCCCAAGTGGCCTCCTCAACATCCTGGTTACACCAAAGAACTTTCACCAGTCTCACAGACTTATGGCGAGTGTCTCGAGTCTTAGTATCCAGAATGCGTACCGGAGTCTCCACTGATCGCATGGTTGGCTCTAAAGTTAGCTTTTCAGGCTGAAGTACATGAGACGGATGAGACATATATTTCTTCAACTGGGACACATGAAATACATCATGTACCTTGCCCAGCTCGGCGGGTAAATCAAGTCTGTAAGCTACCGGGCCGATCTGCTCTGTCACAACATAAGGCCCCACATATTTTGGGCTCAACTTGCCTTTCTGGCCAAAACGAAACACTCCCTTCATGAGGGATACTCTCAAAAATACCTGATCGCCCACGGCGAACTCCAGGTCACGTCTGCGCACATCTGCGTACGACTTCTGTCTATCCTGAGCTGTTTTCATGTTAGCCCGGATCTGGCGAACTTCCGCCTAAACTTGCTCCAGATACTCTAGTTCTATAATGACCGTCTCACTCGACTCATCCCAGCATAATGGCGTGCGGCATGGTCTACCGTACAAGGCCTGGAAGGGAGACATCTTGATCGAAGCATGGTAAGTGTTGTTGTAGCTAAACTCGATCAGATGTAACTTGTTAATCCAGCTGGTCTGAAAGTCAAGTGCACATGCACGTAGCATATCCTCAAGTGTCTGAATGGTGCGCTCACTCTGACCATCGGTCTGTGGGTGAAACGCTGTACTCAATTTCAGTTCGGTACCCAATGCTTCTCGTGTAGACTTCCAAATCTCGATAAGAATCTGGTATCTCTGTCAGATACTATTGTTTTCGGTACCCCATGGTGTCTTACAATTTCTCTATCAAAGAGTTCTGCCAGTTTTGCCACTTTCCAGGTGTCCTTCATCGGAATGAATCGGGCCACCTTGGTCAGTCGGTCAACAACAACCCATATCATATTCAGACCTCCCCTTGCAGGCGGAAGCCCTACTACGAAGTCCATAGATATGTCATGGAACTTCCACTCAGGCACTGGCATTGGCTGTACCATACCACCAGGCCGTCGGTGCTCAAACTTGACCTTCTGACAAGTGAGACACCTCAAGACATAGTCATTCACATCCTTTTTCATTCCAGTCCACCAAAAATATCTTTTCATACCTTTATACATCTTTGAAGCTCCGGGGTGAATCGAAGTAGTAGAACAATGGGATTCACTCAATATGCGCTCCTTCAACTCAGCGCTACTCCTTGGTATACACAATCGGCCATTAAGCCTAATCAGGTGATCATCGTGGAGTCTGAAGTCGTACTTCTGACCCTCGAATGTGCCATCATTAAGCTTCTGTCTAATCTCCAACATGTACTGATCCGTCATCTGAGCACTCCGCACCTCTTCAACCAAGCTAGAATGAGAGACTAGCGAATGGAGAGAGTGTGCTCGGCGACTCAGTGCGTCAGCTACCACATTTGCCTTACCCTCCTTATATTGCAGATTAATGTCATAATCATTCAGAAATTCAACCCACCTTCTTTGTCTCATGTTCAACTCCTTCTGAGTGAACAAGTACTTTAAACTCCTGTGGTCAGAATAAATCGTCACACTTACCCCATACAAGTGATGTCGCCATATCTTCAGTGCAAAGATAATGGCCCCCAATTCTAAGTCGTGGGTAGGGTAGTTCTCCTCATGCTTCTTCAGCTGTCGGGAGGCGTAAGCTACGACCTTCCCGTGTTGCATCAACACACAACCCATACCTCTGCCTTATGCGTCGCAATAGACCTCAAAACCATCTGGACCGTCTGGTAATGTCAGAACCGGAGCAGATGTCAGAGCATCCTTGAGACTCTTAAAAGAACTCTCACAGTCGACTGTCCACTCGAATGGTGCATCCTTCTTCATCAAGGAAGTCATCGGCTTCGAGACACTGGAGAAGTCCTTCACAAATCTCCTATAATAACCTGCCAGACCGAGGAAGCTCCTGATATCGGTAACTGTCTTCGGCCTAGGCCAGGTGCGAACAGCATCAATCTTTGCCGGATCAACAGCGATCCCGGCCTCAGAAATCACATGACCAAGAAAGGATACTTGGTTCAACCAAAATTCACACTTTGAAAATTTCGCATACAACTGATTCTTTCTCAATGTTTGTAACACACTTCTCAGGTGGCTTTCATGCTCACCTCTCGATTTCGAGTATACAAGTATATTGTCGATGAAGACTACCACTGACTTGTCCAACTGATCTTGGAACAAGCGGTTCATTAAGTCCATGAACTTTGCTGGTGCATTCGATAAGCCAAACGGCATAACTGTGAACTCATAATGCCCATACCTAGTTCTGAATGCTGTCTTTTCGATATCACTGTCACGAATGGCAATCTGGTGGTATCCGGATCATAGGTCTATCTTGGAGAATACTGATGCTCCCCTCAGCTGATCAAATAGATCGTCGATACGTGGTAAAGGGTAACGGTTCTTCACCGTAACTGCATTCAGCTCTCGATAGTCAATACACAGGCGGAGGCTACCGTCCTTCTTCTTCACGAAGAGGACCGGCGCTCCCCATGGTGAAACGCTAGGGCGGATGAATCCCTTGTCGAGTTGGTCTCTTAGCTGCTCCTTGAGCTCAGTCATTTCTGCTGGAGCCATACGATAGGGCGCCTTCGCAATTGGTCCGGTGCCCGGAACCAAATCAATCTCAAACTCCACTTCCCGTGCTGGCGGCATGCCCGGCAGTTCCTTAGGAAATACATCAGGAAACTCCGCACTACCGGCACATCAGGACTAAACTCTGGGTCTCTCTCCATATCCTGGACATAGCAGAGGTATACATCACTCCCTCGTCGTAACTCACGACACATAGCCATGGCGGTGATGATCTGAGTCGAAGGCTCCCTGGGCCTCTGGCGGTAAGATATGGTAACCCCAGATGGACTCCTAAGAAGCAGTCGATGCTCGGCACATAGGATTCTGCCCTTGTACCGCTCCAACCAGTTCATCCCGACAATCACATCCAAACCAAGTCCGTCGAACTCTATCAAGTCGATCGGAAACTCTTCATCTCTGATTCGTACAACAACATCTCGGTGGTAGCGGGTACACCTGATCCGCTCTTTCGACGGGAGAGTGACTAGAAAGGTACCGGTGAGGATTGTGCCGCTCTTGCCGGCTTCTGCTTCATTGCAGACACTCAGTATACCTCCCGTTCCGAGTGCACAGCCTAATTCATTGGCAAACTAATAAGTATTGGGTAACAACACGGTTTATATGCTTCAAACAACTCCACTTTATTCATTAACACACTCCTTTTACAACATTCATTGGCTTATATTGTCGCCATGATTAACACTTACAACATCCTTAATACACACTGGTTTATCACATCACATAATTATACAAGGCTTAAAACTATCTAAAGGTCAGATTTAAACGTCCGGGTTTCATGTGTGTGGCATTGATCACTGCCGACGGTGCGGTATTCAGTTTGATCTTTCTAATGCCATGATATAGCATCCTTGACTGCCCACCCATGACTAACACATCTCCCGATTTCAACACTAGTTTCTTTGCGAGGTCAGCACGCTTCTGCTCGCCATACACAAATACTGCGGTATCACCAATGGACCAAGACACCACGGGTACTCCCTTACTTAGAGACTCGGGTGACTCGTCCTTATCTTGGTGTAAACCTAACCGTTCACCTTTCTGGTAGAAGTTCACGATGCATAGATCTGCTTTCATACTTGGAATTGATTCCGTTTCAACTTGTTGAGCAATTCCCACGGCGTGGTTAACGACCGCAAGGAACTCCTCAGGTATACTTGGTACAGTTGCTTCGTCTTCAGCTCGCACTTCTTGATATGTCTTGGTGTAAGGGTTCCAGTCCTTACCCATGCACATCATCTTCAGTTGCATTCTTGATCCGTTCGGGTATTCGGGTGTGTAGAAACCTCCTGGTTTTGCTCCAAGTTCGTCGCATCGTCTGATGATATGGATTTGTGCTTCCGGTGTCAGGTATCCATTTAAGAGTACCATACCTGGTTGGATGACCTGACATTGCCCCATTGGAAAATCGGTGATGTTGATGGTGGTTTCTTAAGGGTTTGGTGTGGGTGGGATTGGATAACGTATATTGAAGATTCCTTTAAGTTTAGGGTACTCTAATTAGGTGACTCTCACATTACACTTTAATTATTTATTCACATGGTTGTTCACTTAAACTCACTAACACACATGCATGGAATGCGGTATGCAAACACTTATTACATTCAACAGTTTAGGCGGTACCTGGTCTAGAAGAGGGCCCTAGCGCCTCAGACCGGTCCACCACATTCAGGGCGGCCTTGCTGGACCCCAACCCCTTCCCCTTCTGGGAATCTGTGTACCTCTGATCCGGGGGTGGCTGATTCGCCGTCTTCTGGCCATCGGTGGTCGCAGTGGCCTTACCCTTCCATTGCCCTTGGGCCTGTAGTCCTACTGTTCGGGTTCTGCCAGCATTCATAATCGCGGTGACCTATCTTCTTGCAGTATCGGCACTGCACATCATTACCCTTGCAGTCCTTGCCGGGGTGGTCTCCGTTACACCACTTGCAGTAATAGTGGCGCTCCGGTCCAGAGCCCGTGCTAGCTGCTATCACAATACACAATCAACACTTGTTTCACAACTTATCAACATACACATTCAACTTATCACACAGGATTAGATAATTACCCTTAGGTGGGTAAGAACGTAGGGGCTTGGCCGCATTCGCATAGGTGAGCTGCAGAGGCTCCTCAGCAGTGGTGGTCTGGGTCTGGCCCTTGCCACCCTGTTGCTGTCCTTTTTGGGACTGGGGATATGATTTCTTCTTCTTTCCTCCCCATTGCCCTTGCGTGCCTTGGCCCTCGTTCATAGCCTTGCGCTTGAGCGCACTCTCCTCGTCCCTCAGACGGACGGTGATCTCCACAATTGCAGCGGCATGATAGCACTCCTATATTTAGGGTGTCAGTTATGCCCCGCCAAATAAATTCACATCACATTAACACATTGTACACACTTATTCACATTACACTGTAGTCCCACTACCTGTAAAGTGGTATATCCAGTAGGCCCCATGCCATAGCGTAGGCGATAGTTCAGTCCGTTGTAGAAACGGTTCACAAGGATCCGGTCTGAGTAACCTAGATCCGGTAACAGGTGGATAGGTCCGATGAAGGTTGAGTAGTACTCATCTACCGTCATCTTATCCCCTTGCCTCAAATTGTCCAGCTCCAGGCACTTGGCCTCTTGCACGTGTATCGGGTAGTATTTGGCTCGCAGCAGAGCCATATACTCCCTCCACTGAAAGGTCGGGTCAGCAACTCTGCCCTCCCATACTAGCTTCCACCAGGTTTGTGCCGAACCCTTCAAGTAATATGCGGCAAGTCGAACCTTGACCTGCTCAGGTACTGCTAAGGTTTCGAAGGCGGTCTCCATTTCGGAGATGTACGCCTCCAGCTTACGGGGATCGGTCTCCCCATTGAATGAGGGTGGCCTCAGATCAGCCAACGCCTTGACCCAGTTGGTCTCTCGTGGCGGTGGCGGTGGTGGTGGTTGAACTCCGGGCATTTGCCCCTGCTGAATCGCAGCTACAAGTTGGGGTACCATTTGGGCTACGGCGGCTGCTACTGCCTCAGCCATAACCTGAGCCGTAGTCTCGCCCTGGTCACCCGTATCTCCAGTACCGCTTCCGCGGCCTCTACCTCGCGGTCTACCTGCCATCTGAATTCACATGAATA